>JBBPBX010000320.1:99156-111387 GCA_038048925.1 Garcialebias charrua
TGTGTGTCAGTAATCAGTGAATGTACACCAACTGATAAATGTTTAAAATCAACCTGATTCAAGATGGCCGGCAGTGCCACAGCCAATCAAACGTAACACAGCAATGGTCATTACTTTGTTTTGAAGCTGCTGGTGTGGTAGTAGCTGAGAATCACCCACGAGACTCATTCAGTCATCCTTTATTTATACAGTTAGTCTCATTCATCCTCGGGGACTCATTTACAAGAGAGACCTGATTTCTTAACAAAGACAGATGACAACAGTAGACAATCATTAAAGAAAGCATACTAACTGAGAAGAACACATGAAAGATGTGGCTGTGGCACTGGCAGCCATCTTGAATCAGGTTGATTCTAAACGTTTATCAGTTGGTGTACATTCACTGATACCAAAAACAGCTAGGTTGCAGTGGTGGGCAACGCTAATCCAAAAATTAGTTCCGCTATTTCTAAAGCACTAATTAATTTATTTAGGTCCGCAATTTCAAAAGCACTAATGTCTTATGAAAATTAGGGGAAGCTAATTCTAATCCGCTAATTAAATTCAACAATTGGTAGCAGCAAGTTATGCAATATTTGCACTACACTGCCAACTAGCGGTGCATGAACTGTTATACAGTAAGTTGTTTGAGTTTCAGAGTATTTAGTTTGGTTCTCTTCAACAGGTTTGACAAGGACAAAATGTACCCATTCCAAAGTCTGTTAGCTAAACTGCAGACATATTTGGCTGTTTTTTTTTCTTCTTTTGTTACTTTTAGTACCACTAGATCGCATGTGTCAAACTCAAGGCCCGTGGGCCAAATCCGGCCTACCATAACCGTTTCTGTGGCTCTCTACACCCTAGAACTTCAAGATAACAGTTGTAAGCATGTTGCTCTCAGGTGATGGGTCCCCATCCCTACACTCCCTGGTCTCTCTGTTAATTGTCTTGCTTATCTCCTCCATTTTGTTGTCCAGGTGTTTGTGATTGTCATGCTGTGTGTTCATGTACCTGTATATAAAGTCAGGGATTTTTTAATTGATAAAGCTCTGTATATGTTGTATAACACAATCATTGTTCCACATTTAATCTATTGTATTGAGGTTTGGGGAAAAGCGTGCAAAACAATTACAAAGCCTGTTTTTATTTTACAAAAGAGAGCTGTAAGAGTAATCACCAGAAAACATTTCAGTCACCCATCAAACACCTTGTTTCTTCAGCTAAATTTATTGAAATTCCAGGAATTGGTAGAATATAGTAGTAGGTTGCAAGGCGGTGTAGAAAACTAAAAACAGGAACGTGTCTGCATTGGTTTTTCCCAGGAACTTAGCAGATGTTTGAAGTCACTTAGAGAGGTCAAGGTCGAGAGCTTCAGACAAGATACTTTATACAGTATTCTGAGAGCGAACTGACTGAAATGTACAAACTAATATTTTTTGGACTCATTCCAGTTCAAGATGGTCACCACAGCTAACTGACAGTAGTCAACACAAACATGGTTCTAACAAAACAAACAAACAAAAAAGTATTCAATTCAATTTATTTGGGCAGCTGTGGCTGAGTGGTTAGAGCAGTCATCCTGCAATGCAAGTGTTGTGGGTTAAATTCCACCAGCAGTCACATGCCGAAGTGTCTCTGGGCAAGACACTGAACCCCTCATTTCCTCCGATGTGTGTCCCATTGGTGTTTGAATGTGATAAAGCACAGACTTGTCTTTGTATAGATCTAATAGAGTGTTGTATGAATGGGTAAATGAGGCACAGATTGTATGAGAAAACCCTTCGTAAATTACAACTGGTCCAAAATTCAGCTGCCCGTATCATTACACGGACCCCCTCAATCCATCACATCACACCTGTTTTAAAACAGCTTCATTGGCTTCCCATCCCATATCGCATCAATTACAAAATACTCCTCCTTACATTCAAAGCTGTCCACAACCTTGCTCCTCCATACCTTTCAGACATTATTCACATTGCTACACCTGCTCGTACCCTCAGATCCTCTTCTTCCATCCAGCTCATTGTTCCCATTGCCCGTCTTGTTACTATGGGGAACAGAGCATTCAGCTGCTCTGCTCCCCAGCTCTGGAACTCACTCCCACCTGATATTCGCAACACAGACTCATTGCCACATTTCAAAGTCAAACTCAAAACTCACCTGTTTAAAGTAGCCTATGCATGATAACAATTGCATTGTCTTATTTTTTTATTTTATTTTTTAAATTCATTTTACTTGTTTTTTCTATGTTTTTAATGTGTCTGGTTTATTTTTATTTTATTTTTTATGATTGACAATGTAAGGTGACCTTGAGTGCCAAGAAAGGCGCCTACAAATAAAATGTATTATTATTATTATTATTATTGTAAAGCACTTTGAGTGTCTTGATTACACAACCTAATAAATGCTTTGTACAAAATCAATTTAGTTTTAACTGATTATAACAAACAAAGACTAAAATAATGCCACATAGCTCTATCTACATTTCAAACACACAAAACAAAGCACAACTAGATTCAAGCATTAACCTTTAATTTAACCATTTAGCATACAATGTAATTTTGACCAACCAAATAAATAATAATGGCGGATTTACCTGCAGTTATCTTCGTACAGATGAACATGCACCTTCTGTTTATCACTGTTGATACTAATGTTTTTAGCTAAGTGGCATGATCTGTCATAAGGATCCAAGAGCAGGCAGACAGAGATAACAGAAATAAAATGTATTTCAGCTAACAGTGTTTGTGGTTGTAATAGCTCAAGTTGGAATTGAATGCCTTCATTGTCATTAATGAGATTGAGAGCCACTCCTTTTTCAGTGTAAACATGCTTTACATACATAAAAAAATTACAATATAGATATAGCACTACGAAAAAGAAAAAAAAAGAAGTTATTTCGCAATTATATACATTTGAATATTACACATTATGGTTATTAGTAAGATAATTAAGAGTAAGAAATGTCAGTAGTATTGCACAATAGATGTCCAGGGGTTTGGGGGGTTAGATTATTAAATCAGTGCATGTGCAAATTATCAATAAAAAATTAATTAATAAATGAGTGACAGTCACAGCCTGGATTCTGTTCCCTCAGAGTTTGACATTTCAAATGTTACATTATAAATAATCCTAAAACATTCTTTATGACAGGAAAAACCCCATCCGTACAGGAAATATTCTCCATTTATCAATAAATGTTTTAACATGCAGGAACAGAAACGTTACATTGCTAAACTAAATTGGATGAAAAATCTCTTGAGTATCTGGAGATGTCTTTGAATAATATTTCATTCAGATGTGGAGTTAAGATTCTCTTACTGACAACGTCTTTCTTGTAGTTGGAGTCCGAGGGGAGAGCTGTGAGTTTCCAGGTAAGAGTCAGAGTCAGAGTCAGAGTCAGAGTCAGAGAGTCTTTATTGTCATTTGCACCGCATGTGGTACATGAGATGAAAACGAGATTATGTACACGAGGTCCCAGTTACATCCAACAACAAATGAAAGAGAAAAACAGTAATAACATCGAGAACTAACTAAGAAAAACATCAACTAGTAATACACTAAGCCTAATATAGTGGGAATAAACAGCAGCACGAACATGAGTTTGTATGAGCAGATGGTCACAGATGGTCACAGATGAACACAGCAACAAGAAAACATATCAGTTTTCTTCATAAAAAAGAGGTAAGTACTGTTGGAGAGAGGAGCAGGTTGAATAGAGGGTGAAGACTGGTTCTTCAGCGTGACGGCTTTCAATGTATTTTGGACACAATCAGAACGAGTCAAGGTCTTCAGGAGAAAGGAGGACTTCGAAGGCGAGAAGACTCCAGGATATGGAAGTCACTGTAACTGCAGAAGTTCACAAAACAAAGTCTTTAGAGACAATAAAGTCAAAAGACAGTTTAGTGGCTGTCCATTACCTTTACCATTGGAATGATAATGTAACAGCACTGAAGGAATGTCTGGCAGAAGCTTGTATGCTCGTGCTGAGTAGTCCTCCAAATCAGGATCAGATGTGGAGTGGTGGCTGATTGGTATCGTCTCCAGCTGTGGGAGAAAGTGAGTGTGACATGGCAGAACCCAGAACTCCCACATATTTTCTTAGAGCTTTAGACCCAGGTTTGATTAAATAAACAATTTACGTTATGGTTCTTTTACAGTGATTTGGATAAACAGGAGCTTTGTAAGGTCCTTTCTGTGGTTTGTTCATTTGTGCTTCAGTTCAGAGCTGAACGAATGTCACATGATCATGAAACTCCTGTTCACCATCAAAAGTTCCATGCCAGCTTTATTTACAAACAGGGGTCAAACAGATCTCTCTTGTAAATGAGTCCTCATGGCTCAATGAGACTAAACTGTATAAATAAAGGTTGAATTAATTTATACAGCACTTTAAACACACACAGGACCAAAGTGCTGTACACATAAAAAACAATCAGACAATAATTAAGTCAACATTACAGATGTTGTCAAAGGCCAAAAGAAAAGATGGGTTTTAAGAATGGAGACAGGGAAGAGGCCTGTCTGATATTCAAGGGAAGGTCGTTCCACAGTTTAGAAGCTGCCACAGCAAAAGCATGGTCTCCTCTGAGCTTACACTTTGTCTTCACTTTAGCTGCCTCAAATGGAAAAAACTAGTTTTAACAACAGATTTCTAGTTCAGCATTAACTGTGACCTCTAGGTTTGTAATAGTTGGCCTGATATACTTGGCCAATGAACCAACATCTACATTGAGAGTCTCAGTGGAGCTTCCAAAGACCATCACCTCAGTCTTTTCCTCATTAAACTTTAAGAAGTTCACAGCAATCGAGGCTTTGATGTCCTCCATGAAAACAGAGGGCCCAGAGAGTTAGAGTCCTTTTTCTTTAGTGAGACATATATCTGTGTATCATCCACAGAACAATGACAGGAGATCCCATACTTTCTAAAAATAGAGCGAAGAGGGAGCAGGTACAATGTGAAGAGGAGTGGGCCTAAGTCTGAGCCCTGTGGAACCCCACATATAAGAAAAGCAGAGGAGGACACATGGTCACCAAGGCAGACACATAAAGACCACTCAGCTAAGTAAGACCTAAACCAGTCCAGTGCTGTACTTCCCTCTGAACACGTCTGGTTCCCTGCTCTGTGCTGGACACGGATCCTTCTGCCCCACCTGCTCCTGAGATAATGGCTTCAGTATGTAAGCAAGTCATGCATGGAACAGAAAATATGTGACCTGGAGCAGCAGATTCATGCAGTTGTGTGTTTAGGCTTGTTTCTGTGTGTTTTGATATGACTCTTTCGTAATGATGGGGTATCAGGTGACTGGGGCTCATATCTCATGGAGATGTAAATAAATGTAACCGTTCAATTGATGATGTCATCAGCCAAGGTCTGACCCCAGCCAACCTGCTGAGGCTGCATATGGATACATGAACTTTGGGTTTAATTCTCCAAGCGCACCCTGGATGTGGAGCATGTCTCACTCCTTCATGGGTCAGCAGGTCCAGCTGGTCCTGTGATCAGGAGTCCTCCTGCACACAGCTGAGCCTTCCCTGCAGTGGAGGAGGCTGTAAATCCAAAACCAGCCAATAAGAGACATGGGCTGGAGAAAAAACGACGAGGGGGATGTAAAGAGTCTGAGGGAGTGATGGGAGCATACTGTAGACCTTTGTGTGTTTAAAGTAGATCCTTTTTGCATAAAGATGAACAGGAGGTTATAAAACTCACCGAGCAGGTGCAGAGGTGTCTTCTTCAGGACTCCTAGCTGCAATTTAGTTATTCACTTAGAGCACATTAAAGCACAGTTTGCTTCGTGTTTTATTTTTAAAATAAAGTTTGGTCTGTGTATACCTTTAACTGAGACTCCTGGGCTCTTTTTCATACCCATGGCATCTATTAGTTTAGCTCTTCTGGTCTGGTTGTAGTCTGTTTACAGGAAAAATGCACGAGCTGAGCTGACATGGGGTTCTCTCCATCTTAAAGTCTCTGAGAGGACATACAGGGGGATGATCAGGACTTACTGGAGACATGACCCTGAAACGCTCCTTGCATCCTCACTGGGGTCCCCGAGCTGCCTCTTGGCTATTGATGTAGTCAGATTTCATACTTTATTCCACATAAACTTGTTTGTTAATGAAAATCCTACTTGCCTGTTAAGCGTGCGGGTTTTTGAAAACAAGAGCTATATCAGGTACAGGTGAACTTGCTAGTTCATCTTGGTCAGTAGTAAACACTGATTCAAGGGTTCTGAATGTCATTAGCCGTGTTTCCATCAAGGTTTCTTGATGCACATTTTGAAGTATCGCACCAGAAAAGCTGAATGGAAACGGCACGATTCGAATTAACTTCCTCTAATTCACCAAAAAGTTGATACGCTCGCTTGAGGTGGTTTTTGTGTTTTTCGAATCAGAGCCGATGCGCAAAACGAGAGATGGAAACAGATTTGCCGACTCAGTTCTGACGTAGCGAACATTCACGTCACGTGACTTCGTCTCCGGACAACATGTAACATCGCTAAAACTAGTTGGCATGACAGAATAAATACAACTTGCCCGATAGCAACACATTCCTGAAATATTCTCTCCATTTTGCCGAGATGTGTGGTCGGGTCCTGTTTTCAACCGCTACTTCCTGTTTACTGTAGACATGCGTAACGCTGACGTCTGACGTAATGACGCTGACGTCTGACGTAATGACGCTGACGTCTGACGTAATGCCGCTTTGCGTGGCCTGGTGGATGCGCTTCAAGCCAGTTGATGGAAACACTTCTGATTCGCATTAATTTTTATTTACATTTTTGCGAAATTTCAAAAATTCGCTCAAAATTCGAATTGAAAATAGATGGAAACACGGTTATTGTTTTCAGGTTTGTGTGTGTGTTTAGGTTTATATGTGTGTGTGTGTGTGTGTGTGTGTGTGTGTGTGTGTGTGTTTGTCTCACTCTGTTAGAGATATGCAGCTGAGGAGATGCAGTGATAAAAAGCAGAACTGAGGAAAATACTCTTGAGAGTAAACAGAGAGAAATAAATACAGAGGATGTAGAGCCTCATGGTAATGGACTACTGGATGCTGCGGAACACAGCCGCCTGTCTCTGTGTGTGTGGGGGGTGGGGGGTCTGTGTGTGTGTGTTCTCACATTACCCTTTACATTAAAACCAGTCAGGAGGAAAATTACTGCAGACCTGGGCCACCGTCTGCCCACTTGGCCCCGCAGAGAGAGAGCTGGGTGTGGAGCCAGAAGATGGGATAAAGAGGGGGTGTCAAGGGATCTGGAGAGGGACCAGACTGCCCACGGCACTGATCTGAAGTCAGTTTCTGCTGAGTGAACATCTGCAGAGCTGGGTTTGTTTCTGACGACTGGAGAGGAAGTTTAGAGTCCATCGCTGCTTCTACAGATATGTTGGTTCTCTCCAGAGATGAAAAACATTTGATTAAAGTTCAAGTCAAATTTATTGTCATTCTCATCACATGTGGTACATGAGGTGGAATGAAATGATGTACTCAGGGTCCCAGTTGCAATCAACAATAGCAAAAATATAGGATCTAAGTAGGGGTGCACGGGTTTATCGGCCCTGATTTCCTTAATTTTGGGAAATCGGAAATTGGCCGATATTTGCATGAGAAACAGATTTTACCTTTTTTTTTGTTTGTTTTAACAACAAGTGTCTGAACTTCATTTATATTTCAGAGCACTACCTCATGACCAGTTAAAACAAGTTTGTATTGTTTCTAGGGTATTATTCAAGGGTATGTTTTCAATATAAAAAAAATTGGGACAATTGAAGGTGCATTGACATTATAACACCTGACAGTGTCGCTTATAAAACAAAATCAGAATTGGCAGATCAGACTTTTTAGAAATAAGTGATCGGGTAGAAAACTGCAATCGGTGCACCCCTAGATCTAAGATATAATCCAAGATATATGCTAACTAAACACTTATAATGTAAAACAATACGGCATAACAAGAGCAGTTTTTTTAAATATTTTTTTTTAAAACTGTAAAAACAAACTGTTAAAATCTAAAGAAAATTGTTGTAACATTGTATTTGGGTGTGGTACAGAAACATCGTTCAATTAAAATGATCTAAATTTAAAAGCTAAAAATTACTGAAATTAGTTAGTTAAATATCAGCCAATGTTTTTAATTTGTACATTTTGAACACATAATTAAATATGAACTGTTTTTTTTATTCAGGAAAAGGAAATAAATTAAGTAAATACAGTATCAAACCCAACCAAGCTGTGCACACAGGCAGGACTCTGAAAGTATGACCAGATGGAAGGAGTTAGGAAAATATGAAACAATACGATCATGAATATAAGATGGAGCTAGGTTGTTGAGAGCTTTGTATGTTAGAAGTAGGATTTTGAATTCTATTCTGGATTTGACAGGGAGCCCATGGAGAGAAGCTAAAACTGGAGAGATGATCTCTCCCAGTAACTCCAGTTAAAACTCTAGCTGCAGCATTTTGGATTAACTGAAGACGTTTTAAAGAAGTACTGTATTTGGACACCCAGATAATAAACCATTACAATAGTCCAGTCTAGATGTGACAAATGCATGAACCAGTTTTTCTGCATCATTTTTAGATAAGATGTTTCTAATTTTAGTAATACGCAGGTGGATGAAGGCATAGTAATGTTTTTAATGCGGGGAATAAAAGACATGTCCTGATCAAGAATAACTCCCAATGTTTTTACGTTAGAGCTGGAGGCCAGATTAATGCTATCCAAAAAAGTGAGACTGAAAATTTTATTCCTAAAAGGCTTATGACCAAAAACCAAAACCTCAGTCTTGTCTGAGTTTAAAAGCAGAATACTGTATTCAGGGTCATCCAGGTTTTTGTGTCTTCAAGACATGCTTGTAGTCTAAATAACTGATTGGATTCATTTGGTTTCATACAAATATAACTGTGTATCATCAGCATAACAATGAAAATGTATCTCATGCTGTTTAATAACTTTATCTATTTGGAAGCATAAACAGTATAAGGTAAAGAAAAGAAAGTTAATTCTCAATAGTCCAGGTATCAAATCCGCTCATTCTCAATCAGTTCATCTGGACAGTTTCTTTTTAGCAGAAACGTTTCACCCTCACTCCAGAGGGAGTATAAGGTAAAGTATTGGTCCAAGCACTGAGCCCTGAGGGACTCCATGACTAACGTTGATGTGTGAAGAAGATTCATTATTTACATTTACAAATTGGAATCTATCATGGGGAGTGGTGACACAGTGGTTAGAAAAGGGGGCCTGTGATACGAAGATCGCCGGTTCAAGTCCCGGTACTGGAAACATCAAAATGTGGGTGGGAAAAATGAAACACCCACACCTGCCTCCCCCCTCATTTATCGCACTCTGGGCTTTTGAGCAAGGCCCTTAACCCTCACCATCCGGGCACCCTAGATGGCAGCTCTCTGCTCCACACAGAGGTCTGTGGTAGCTCGGTGATCTGTGGTTGCATCAGGAAGGGCCTCCAGCGTAAAAATAATTGCCAAGTCTTCATGTAACGTAGTTCACTGTGGTGACCCCTAAAAGAAGGGAGCAGCCAAAAGAAGGAAAAACATTGGAATCTATCAGATAGATATGATTTAAACCAACTTAGAGCTGTTCATGTTCATGTTCATATTTAAGCTTCTGTAGTAAAATATTGTGATCAACTGTATCAAATGCAGCACTGAAGTTGAACAGGACCAGTATAGACACACGCCCATTGTCTGAGGCCATGAGAATATCATTAGTGATTTTTACTAGTGCTGTTTTTGTGCTATGATGAGCTCTAAACCCTGACTGAAACTCTTCAGATTATTTCTTTGTAGATGTTCACACAACTGACTAACTGCAATCTTAAAGTACTATGATATGTAACCATTCATTAGAGACTAATTAAGCAGATCTGAAATGTGGTTATTAATTAAAGGAAATACATCTTTAAACAGTCTGGTTGGGATGAGATATAGCAGACATATGGATGGTTTGGATGAAGTTATTACTTTTGACAATTCAGAGAGCTCAACAGGACAAAAACAGTTCAAACATAAATCAGGTTCTAGTGACATTTTAAAAGTTGCCTCATCTGACATGGAACCAAGGCGATAGTAGGAAGGATGGTTTGAATTTTTTTTACCCAATTGAGATCATTTCATTTATAAAGAATCTCAAGAAGTCTTCACTGCTTATAGTTGTAGGGATACATGAATCAACAGAGATATGATTTTTCATTAGACTAGCCATGGTTTTGAAAAGGAACCTAGGGTTATTTTCATTCTTATCAATTAAAGATGAATAATATACAATTCTATCTTTATGCAGATATTTTTTTATAAGTTAGTAGGCTATCTCTCCAAGATAAATAAAATGACTTAACGTTAGTGGAGCGCCATTTTCTTTCAAGCTTTCTAGATGCCTGATCAAACTGATTACAGCACAAATAATATAAATTCTAAATTCTTGTATCTTGTATCTTGTATATAAACTATCATTTTACAGCTTGGAGTTGTGACGGTTTCTATGCAGACACAGTAGATGTTTAAAAAATAAAAAAATGACTAAATCTACTCATACACAAGACTGCAAACAAACGCCAAAACTACACAGAAAAATAACACCCAGATTTGCATCTTTTAACACTATATTTGTTTTGTATTGCAGCAGCAAGCTTGAAGAAGCTGGTTTTTGTTTAATGAGCACAATAAAATCATCTGAGAGATGTAACTGAACCAATATCAAAAACAAAACAAACATAATATCAATAAATAAAATAAAAATAAGACTATCAGGCAACAGTTTGGGGCATTTTCTGAAACCAGCCTACCCACATATCTGACCTCTGCTTTGAACAGTTCACATTTGGTTGGGCGAAGCTTAACCCCATGTTGCTGAAGAGCTCTGAGGACCTTGCGCAGCGCCTCAACATGTTCAGTGAACCCCTTTGAATAGCAAAGGATGTCATCCAGATATGGAATGCAACAATCATCACGCAGGGTGTCTAGCATTTCTTCCATACTGCGTTGAAAAGCGGCGGGGGCATTACTGAGACCAAAAGGAATCCTTACCCACTCATATAGCCCCCAGGGTGAGACGAAGGCAGTCATATGGCGTGAACCCTCAGCCATATACCCCTGGTGGTAAGCTTTACCTTGGTCCAGAATGCTGAACCAGCTGTGGCCGCCCAGCGTGTCCAGGAGGTCCCGGATGCGCGGAAGCGGGTGGCGGTCAGGCACGGTCTTCTGATTCAACTGTCTGTAGTCAATGCAAAGTCTTAGCGTGCCATCCCGTTTCCTCACACACACTACAGGCGCAGCAAAGGGTGATTTCGACTTGACTATCCAGCCTTTGGCCAGTAAGTCCTGGATGTATTCTTTCACCTCTTTGTATAATGGCTTGGGGATGGATGTGTATGTGCGTTGGACTGGGATGTCGTCTGTCAGGTTAATGGTCATGTTCAAACTCGGAATATTTCCAATGTCTCCATCATCTCGGGCAAAAGCATTTGATTCCTCAAATAACATTTGCTCTACTTCCTTTTGTTGTTCTGGTGTTAGGTGGCTAATATCCACTGGAGGGTGCCAGTGGGCAGTATTGGATGGCTCTTGGTCTTGACTAGACTTGCTCACAGAGCCAACAATACAGGTGGAGACTGGTGCTGTTTCACAAGGGGTCTTGGGTTGGTCAGTCTCAACTATTTTTGCAATAGGTTCAATAGAACCCAAAACTGTTGAACTAGGTAGTGTCACACTCCGGCTGGAATAATTTGACACCTGTACTTTAATATACGGCCTCTCTGTCTTTTCTATCTGTAAAAGTCCCGCTCCAACACTAAGCTGTTCAAGGTGGACATTATCTAGTACTGGTTCAAACAACACAAGTGACTCTGTTGAGCTAATACTGTCTGGGACTCTACACTTAATGTAAGCCACCTGATTGGGATAGACTATTCCCCCTTTGAAACCTACTTTTACAGTAGCTGGCTCATGTATAGGATGTTCTTTAGCCTGGATGAAACTTACTAGGGTGCTTACAGTAGAAATGTCAGTCCCCATGGCTCTACCAATAAGCTCAATAAGTTTGTAGTTCCCCCCATTGTCTTTAATGAACTCGTGGATTACATTAAAGCCTACTATGGGTCTCTCGATCTTAAGGCGGCTCACAAGGAAGGGTACACGTATCGATAGGCCTGGGTCATTGTTGCCTTCAAGGTTGACTACAACTTCCACCCATCCATCATAAGGTACTGAGTCCCCTGTGACTGCCTTCACATTAAGTTCATC
>JBBPBX010000320.1:121199-138652 GCA_038048925.1 Garcialebias charrua
TATATATATATATGGACGGTAGATATATGTCATTATGTAGACTGCTGATTCTATGAATAGGATAGGCAAGTATAAGCCTTGGCTTCAGCCGATTCCTTTTTTGGTAAATTATTGATTTATCATTTTATATATTTTTTTCCTTTTGTTTGTAATGTTTTTAATTGACCAAAATAAAGTTGAGCTGAGTTGAGAATCACGTACTGTATGTCAAAACACCTGAGCGCTGCTACAGTGATCAGCAGGACTGCAGTGCTAGAATTTGTACGTAAATACAAAATAAACATGGTGGAATATTTTCGGTGTTCATCACACCTGTATGTGACCAAAGACAAAGTCTGCCATCTGTCACTGTGGGAATTTAAAACAACCCAGAGAAGAACTAAAGCGAATCTCAACGCTGAAATGTTTAGCTGATGGCAAAATCACATCTGCTAAATTATGTTAAAACAACGTCTGTTGTTTCTTCAGGTTTAAACGTTTTTCGTGTGTAAACTTGACGTTAGACTCTCCTCTCTAAAAGTTCTCAACTTTTGGCCTTTTCTCCTGTAAAAGACCATGCAGGGGGAAAATGACACGTTAAAAACAGGTTTGTGAAAAATGATTGAGTGGATTCCTCCACTGGATTAGCTCGTCTTGCTGTTAACCTGTGTGACACTGACTGGTGAGAAGCAACGGCTTTGTTTGAGTCTGCAGCTAATGTTTGACATTTTCAGCTTTTTTCTTTGTTTATCTCCCTCCAACTCGTGATGAGAAACACTAAACCTCTATAAGCGGACTTCAAAGGCTTACTTCCTCTTTGGTTTTCCTTGAAAACTGTTGGATTTTTTTGTAAATCCAGAGTAACAGAAAATCTGTTTCTCAGAGAGCTTTGTGTTGTTTCTTAGTTGTAACATTTCAACAGTTTAATTCATTCATTTATTCATTTTGTTTGCATATTTGTTCATGGGTATTTAGCTAACTAATGTTCACAAGTCCATAATGTCTTTCTTATCTCGGAACATTTCTACACTAAGGATTGATCATAGTATTTTATTACAGAGGCGCGATGATGATGTTTGGGTTACAGGAACGATTCTGAAATGGTTTAAATTGTATTTATCTTAAAGATTATAGTTTGTTCAGATTAATATCAAATGTTCTTCATCCAGCAGTCAGTCATAGAGTTCCTCAATCCTTAGTACAGTGTGTGCGTGTATAAAAAATGGTAAATGGACTGTACTTATATAGATCCTTTCTATCTCATCAAGACACTCAAAGCTCTTTACATTACAATCTGTGCCTCATTTACCCATTCATACAACACTCTACTAGATCTCTACAAAGAATTATCAGAGCTTTATCGCATTCATACACCAATGGGACACACATCAGAGACACTGGGGGTTTCAGTTTCTTGCCTAGGGACACTGCTGGTGGAATCAAACATCCAACTCTCACAATGGAGGACAACTGCTCTAACCACTCAGCCACAGCCTCCCCTGAGAAAATTTATTTCTGATTGATAGATAAATAGATAGATAGATAGATGGATGGATGGATGGATGGATGGATGGATGATGGATGGATGGATGATGGATGGTTGGATGATGGATGGATGGATGATGGATATATAGATAGATAGATAGATAGATAGATAGATGGATAGATAATTGATGGATGGATGGATGGATAGATGGATAGATAGATAGATAGATAGATAGATAGATAGATAGATAGATAGATAGATAGATAGATAGATAGATAGATAGATAGATAGATAGATAGATAGATAGATAGATAGATAGATAGATAGATAGATAGATAGATAGATAGATAGATAGATAGATAGATAGATAGATAGAAAGATAGATAGATAGATAGATAGATAGATAGATAGATAGATAGATAGATAGATAGATAGATAGATAGATAGATAGATAGATAGATAGATAGATAGATAGATAGATAGATAGATAGATAGATAGATAGATAGATAGATAGATAGATAGATAGATAGATATAGATAGATAGATAGATAGATAGATAGATAGATAGATAGATAGATAGATAGATAGATAGATAGATAGATAGATAGATAGATAGATAGATAGATAGATAGATAGATAGATAGATAGATAGATAGATAGATAGATAGATAGATAGATAGATAGATAGATAGATTTCCATTAAGTAAAGTTTGAAGACAACAGAGGATACATTTTCAGTGTTATGCTGATACCTATTACCGGTACATTACAAACGTGTTCAACATGTTTTTGTTTAATCAGAGTATGTCATTTAACCCCCACGTTTTAAAAGT
Source organism: Garcialebias charrua (assembly GCA_038048925.1). Classification (NCBI taxonomy): domain Eukaryota; kingdom Metazoa; phylum Chordata; class Actinopteri; order Cyprinodontiformes; family Rivulidae; genus Garcialebias; species Garcialebias charrua. The sequence continues at coordinate 123,499 of JBBPBX010000320.1, forward strand.
TACCAGGCCCTCTTTCTTCCACATGAACATAATCACTAAAATTAGAAACATATTGTCTAAAAATGATGCAGAAAAACTGCTCCATACATTTATCACTTCTAGACAGGAGTATTGCAATTCTTTATTACCTGGGTATGCTAAAAGTTGAAGTGATCCAAAATTCTGCTGAGTTAGGAGAGATCATCTTTCTCCAGTTTTAGTATCTCTTCATTGGCCTCCTGTCAGGGTTTAAAATCATACTTCTAACAGGCAAAGCTCTCAACAACCAAGCTTATTTTTAAAGAATAAAATTCATATTGTTCAGTATTTTCCAAACAGAGCACTTTGCCCTTAGACTACAGGTTTACTTGTGGTTCCTAGAGTTTCTTAAAATAGAATAGGGACAGAGCTTTTAGTTATCAGTTTCCTCTTTTTGTTTCTGTCTGTCAGACTGACACTGTCAGAATGAAAGAGAAAGAAGAGTGGAGGTCATAGAAACTGTGGACCAGGAAGTGGGAAAGATTAGTGAGGGTGAAGTCCGGAAAGCTCTGAAAAGAATGAAGAAGGGGAAGGCAGTAGGACCTGATGACATACCAGTGGAGGTTTGGAAATGTCTTGGAGAGATGGCAGTGAGGTTTTTGACTCAAATATTTAATGGAATATTTGAGGGTGAGAAAATGCCTGAAGAATGGAGAAGAAGTGTGCTGGTTCCCATTTTTAAGAACAAGGGTGATGTACAGAGTTGTAGCAACTACAGGGGAATTAAGTTGATGAGCCACACAATGAAGATCTGGGAGAGAGTTGTGGAAGCAAGACTTAGACAAGAGGTGACTATCTGTGAGCAGCAGTATGGTTTCATGCCAAGAAAGAGCACCACAGATGCCATCTTTGCTTTGAGGATGTTGATAGAGAAGTACAGAGAGGGTCAGAAAGAACTCCATTGTGTGTTTGTGGATTTAGAAAAAGCATATGACAGGGTGCCAAGAGAGGAGGTGTGGTATTGCATGAGGAAATCTGGAGTGGCAGAAAAGTATGTTAGACTGGTACAGGACATGTATGAGGACAGCAGGACAGTGGTGAGATGTGCTGTAGGAGTGACAGATAGCTTCAAGGTGGAGGTGGGAGTGCATCAAGGATCGGCTCTGAGCCCCTTCTTGTTTGCTCTGGTGATGGACCGACTAACAGATGAGGTCAGGCAGGAATCCCCATGGACTATGATGTTTGCAGATGACATTGTGATCTGTGGTGAGAACAGGGAACAGGTGGAAGAGAACTTGGAGAGGTGGAGGTATTCACTTGAAAGAAGAGGAATGAAAGTCAGCCGTAGTAAGACAGAGTACATGTGTGTGAATGAGAGGGAGGCCAGTGGAACAGTGAGGCTACAAGGAGCAGAGGTCACAAAGGTGCAGGACTTCAAGTACTTGGGGTCCACTGTCCAGGAAAATGGGGAATGTGGTAAAGAGGTGAAAAAGAGAGTCCAGGCAGGATGGAGTGGATGGAGAAAAGTTTCAGGAGTGATTTGTGACAAAAAGGTGTCAGCAAAGGTCAAAGGAAAAGTTTACAAGACAGTGGTGAGACCAGCTATGTTGTATGGTCTGGAGACAGTGTCATTGACAAAAAGACAGGAGAAAGAACTGGAAGTGGCAGAAATGAAGATGCTGAGGTTCTCCTTAGGAGTGACAAGGATGGATAAGATCAGGAATGAGATCATCAGAGGTACAGCACATGTTGAACAACTGGGAGATAAAGTTAGGGAGGCCAGACTGAGATGGTTTGGACATGTCCAGAGGAGGGACAGTGGGTATATTGGTAGAAGGATGTTAGAAATGCAGCTGCCAGGAAAAAGACACAGAGGAAGGCCAAAGAGGAGATATATGGATGCAGTTAGAGAGGACATGAAGGTAGTTGGAGTGAGGACAGAGGATGCAGAGGACAGAGTGAGGTGGAGGATGACTCGCTGTGGCGACCCCTGAAAAGGGAAAAGCCGAAAGAAGAAGAAGAAGACTGACACTGTCTACTTTTAAGATTAGGCTTAACTTTTTCCTTTTGATCAATCCTATACAGTAGTTAGGGTCGGCTTGGTTTCTCTGAGATATCTCTTAATTATGCTGCTATAGACTTATGGCCCTTTACCACTGTCTTCTCTCACTGGCTCCACATGACACAGTACAAGTTAAGGACCTCCCCACTGTCAGTAACCATCACACTCAGCTCAATTTATTGGACCACCTTGTTTGTGGTTTCAAGCGGGCTGCTCCGACAGGATGATTTTGATGTTAGCAGACAACAACCGTTGAATGGCCAGCGAATTTACATCACTGTATGACCCGCTCAGCAAAACTGCAAACTACATCTGAACCAGTTACTGTACATGCAGTCAGGGGACACAGGTGAGGCAGTGCCGCAATTGTCATCATGACAAGTAGAATACAAACAATGATAAGAGAAAATACATTAGACCCCTTGACTGTTCTATAAAAGTGTTTTACAAAACTTTTTATGAATTATTTCAACACTTCAGTGGTCAAAATCATGGAATTTACACAGTGCCTTTTGAAACAATGCAGGGTGAGGCAGTGTAGTGCTCTAGTTCACCACTGGGGGCGCTGCATCATATAAAACATATGAAGTAGGCTGTTGGAGCATGCCCATTGATGTCTCTCTTTATGTCACCAATACACATGTTTGATTACACATGTGGATGTTCTACAGACTGTCTAATATATTGAATGAATGTGTGTGACATATTTCTTCTTTCTAATCGGTAATAATGCACACTGAAAATACACAGGATGAGGCAGAAAGTACCATGCTTCACTGATAGGGGGCAGTACTGCCCCATAGGGACAATGAAACAGGTGCAGCCGCTGTGTGTTCTTCTGTTACACAGAGGGGTGGTGGGTTTAGCAAAACTTTAACGGCACACTCGATTAAATTTGTTCAGACAAAATGGAAGATCATATTTTAAAACTAAAGGACTTTTCTAAACTCAATTGTCAGTCGAAACAAAAGGTATTAGAGAGAGGAAGGGAAAAAAAAGGCTGAATTTAAATATAAGCTTCTATTTAGGAAGCTTATATTTATATTTAATATTAGTCAGTCAGTTTTTGGATGAAAGAGAAACGGTTCTACTTTTTGTTTTGTTTTGTTTTCTGAATGTCCAGAGGACCAGACTTAGCTTTTTTTTTTAGATTTTTCTACATGGATTATTGAACATGCATCAGGATACTTCTATTTAGGGTTCCTACTGTATATGTGAGCATCTGATTCCAGACGAGCCAATGCCTCACCTGTCCTCAAACCTCACAGCACGTAACTGATCTGAACCTCCACTTCCTCCACTTTGTTGACGGATGACACCACAACAAATTAGCACATTTACAGAGTTATCAGAGGTGGTGCAGCATGGCTACACCCAGACATATAAGCAGTTCCAGGATGAGTTAAGAAATTCAAGTCCAATTTTTGGATGATTAAGGACCACAAAGGAGCGCGGAGTTGCTCAAACACAAAAAGTCAAGTCATGATTCCACCCACTTTGCATTGACGATGGGGAAACAGGTCAGCCTCCACCTCCACCTGAGAAGAAGAAGAGAGCCCTATGGAGCCGCTCTTATTAATGATAAAGTGGATTTGGACTACTGGAGGACAAACTGACCACATCTCCTCACTCTGCTGCTGTCTTTACTTTTTCTACTCTCTATGTTCATAAATGTACCGGTAATTATTTCTATCATTAATGCATTTTTCTTTCAGTGTTTGGTCTGCGTCTTTCCCCTGTCCTCTCGAGCCTCAGCTGGCCGAGGCCGCTCACCCTGATTCTGGATCCTCTGGAGTTTTTTTTCTTTTTAAACGGAGCTTGATGGGAGATTCAAAGTGAAGATTCAACCCAATCTTCTGGCTTCCTTAGATAACTTTTATTTACTAGTATTTCATAACTTTTTTTTGTTTTGGTCATGATATTACACAGATCTTTGAGTTTATGAAGATAGAATTAGCAAAAATACAAAACTGGTTTAATCTAAATAAATTGTCATTTAATTTAGATAAAACTAAATACAGTATATGATATTTGGTAAAAAACAAAAAAACTGTTGATATTCCATTTATGATTGATGATGTTGAGATCTGTCGTGTTAGTGAAGTGAAATTTCTGGGTGTCATCATTGACGACAAACTGACATGGAAACCATAGGCGTAATTTACACGGGGGATGGGGGGGATTTAACCCCCTCAATAATTGGATCCAGTCAATATAACCCCCCCAAAAAAATGGCATCATTCATTTCAAGCTCCCGGATTAACTGGAGGTGCGCGCGGAGGAGGAGCGAGCGCGACTGCTCTCTCTCTGCCTTCAAAGCTGCCGTTCGCCTCCCCTTCCTCCTCCCCCCTCCAGCCGGGGACACATTTTTTTGCCTCTGTCACTAGCCTCGCGAGAACTGCCCCCTGCAGTAGCCTCGGTGGCAGTTCTCGCGATGTTACTGCTGGCAGCGGGAACACAAACCCGGAAAAACACAGAGATGAATGTAACGAGAGAGAAGGCGTCCCTGCCAAAAAAGTTAAGACTTCGTGTAAATATCTTGAAAAATGGGACAGCGAATTTACTTTCCTTAAGAAGAGTAGGGTGGGACACAATTACGCGTTTTTTAAGATTTGTAACTGCGACTTTAGTGTCTCTCATGGGGGAAGGAACGATGTCCGTCAGCATGAAAAATCCATCAAGCACAAAGGTAGGCCTATCAGATTGTGATCACATAACTGGTTTGAAAGAGGCTGATAGGTAGTTATTTTAGATTTCTTGTAAACCTGTCTTAAAATGTAAGGGGTCCTGGACTTTGGTTGGGCTAGTGCAGGGGTCTGCAACCTGCGGCTCTGGAGCCACATGCGGCTCTTTGGTCCCTCAGCAGTGGCTCTTCCAAGCTTTGATCAAAACTAACTTTAAACTGAATTTTATTTGTTCTTATAACAACAAAAAGGGCTAGTTTTAGCAGTTTTTCCTGTCATTTCCTTTGCAAATGTGTGAATACTAGAACTAATAGAATGAGTAAAACATAAGTTAACTTTATTTATTTGAAGTAGGATATTTAATTTTTCCACAATTAAAATAATTTACCTAGACCTGCATAGTTCATTATTTTATTTTTTAATTGGGAAAGATCACATTATTTTTCCTTCTTTATGATAATCTGGTCTTTTTTAGTCTTAAAATGTAAAAATATCAACAAATCATTAGATATTTTCAGCTTTACAATGGCCAGAAAACTACAGGTCAGAAAATTGTCCTCTAACAAACTTTTTTTTTTTTCATTCATTCAACCTTTATTTATACAGGCTAGCCTCGTTGAGTCACGGGGACTCATTTACAAGAGGGACCTGTCTCACTCACACCAAACAACCATCCACTCTCACACTCACACCTAGGGTCAATTTAGAGTCACCAATCAGCCTAACATGCATGTTTTTTGGTCTGTGGGAGGAAACCGGAGTACCCGGAGGAAACCCACGCATGCACGGGGAGAACATGCAAACTCCACCCAGAAAGGCCCCGGACCGGGATTTGAACCGGCAACCTTCTCGCTGAAAGGCAGCAGCTCTACCAGTTGTGCCACCGTGCTGCCCAAATCTTAAAGTGGTCTGTGGGCCACCAGTTGAGAATCCCAGTTGTAGCAGGTATTGTGGCTCCGGAAACGTTTAATTTAGTGAACAAAGGGGCAGAAATGGCTCTTTTGATCATAAAGGTTGCAGATCCCTGGGCTAGTGGGATGGCTCGGCGTACCCGGCAGAAAATTTCCTTTATTTTTAAATCCAAAACTTGACAGGTATGATGCAGGGTTTTACTCTGCTCTTGTCATATTATGGCTGTATTTGAATCATTTGTTGTAATTTTTCCTAGTTAAACCGTAGTGAACCAGGTAAATACACACTCTTTGAAAATTGTGAAATTGAGGTATGTTATATAATAAATCTTAAAAATGTAAAATATGTGTTATGGCTGAAAAAAATGCAGAAAAATAGTGAGTTTTTTTCTTACTTGTTGAACCTATGTGGAACAAAAAAGGAGCAGAATAAATACAGAGAAAACAGGAAAGTTAAGTAAATCACAGTAAATCACAGTAAAAGCATTACAATATATTTTAACCCTAAAATATCCTGAATCATAAAAAATGTTATTTATTCGATAAATAAATAGGTAGATAGCATAACCCCCCCAATGTTAGACCTAAAGTTCCGCCCTTGATGGAAACATCATATAAATTCAGTAAAAACAAGGGTAGCGAGATCTATTGCTGTTCTATACAAAGTCAGGAACCTGTTAAATGATAAAGCTCTGTACTTGTTGTACAACATAATTGTTGTTCCACACATGATTTATTGTATCGACATCTGGGGTAAAGCATGTAAAACTTTAACGGAACCTGTTTTTTTGTTACAAAAAAGAGCTATAAGAATAATTACCAGAAAAAGTTATTGTCACCCATCTAGCACACTGTTTCACCAATTGAAGTTGTTAAAATTCAGTGACTTGGTGGATTACAATATTCTGTCAGTCATGTATAGAGCTCATAAAGAAGAATTACCATTTAATATCCAAATACTTTTTGTTAAACGTAAAAGCTGTTATAATCTAAAGGGAGTAGACGTTTTTGTTAAACCTAAATACAGAACCAGTTCGAGGGGTCGGTCAACCTCTATTCAAGGAATTGGTTTGTGGAATGTTTTGGATACTGAAATTAAAAATGCTGCTTATTATTTATATTTAAGAAATCAATCAAAACAAAATTATTACAGGGATATATATAAAAAAGTTGTGTGTTACTTTGTAATTTGATGATTACGATTATGAGTTATTTTTATTATGCTATTTGTTGATGATTTTTTTTGTTTGAATTGAATTGACTGTTAGTAAAAAGGAGATAGATATAATAAGATGTTTTCTTCATTCTGCCACCCTTCATTTTATTTCTTAATATTGTATACTCACATTTGTGATTGCTTTTTGTGTTATATTTTAAAATGAATAAATAAAAAATAATAATATTAATGTACTGTACATGAATGTTACAGTTGGATGTACATTTTAAATTTGTTTGTGTAAATTAGCACTATCTTAATAAACAAAATGTTAAAAGTAGGTAGTTGTATGTCACACAAAACAAACAAACAAAACAGTTTTCAAAATGCCAAAATAGCAACAGATACTATTTATGTGCTTAAAATCAAAATCCCTTATTTTTTTTATTTTTATTTTTATTTTTTTCTTCTTTCGGCTTTTCCCTGCGTTAGGGGTCACCACAGCGATCTAGTCTAGTCTAATCTAAAATCCCTTATTATTTAAGCTCTAAAAATACAAAAATTGAGTTTGATGTACTATCCAGTTCATTAGTGTTTACCGTACAGCTTTCTTCTGTGTACTTTAACATATTGTTGTAGAGTTTAGTGCCTCTATGTTTAGAGCAGAAGAAAAGCAGATCAAATAAAAATAAATTTGTTAGCCGCCACATCATCAAACCCATCAAAGGAGAAATAACAAGAATAATTGTTTTAATTATTAGAAAATATAACACAGAATCAGGCATACAACCTATCAGTTTGATCACATCTAGCATCTTTTAGAAAATGTCCTTTTATTTTTTGCATTTTGGTAATGAATAATGAACATAAACTGGTGTTGAATTTTATTGTGTTTTTTCCCCTTTTTGACTATTTTGAAAATAATAGCTGACAAATATTGGACTTATTCTGAAGTTATTTTGTTTCTTTTGGCCATCGGTGATAGTGGCGAGCAGGAACCTGGAATAAAAATATAGTCTGTTAGTCCTATATGCTGAGAACTGGAACAATGTGGATCTCCAATGTTGCTCCGTCCTGCTTCATTTTTATACCAGAATGAAATTGTTCATGACATTAGATTACAGAGATGGTTCATTTGAGCTGGTGCACTGAATGCCATTTATAGTAATCTAAACTGATAGTGCAAAGCACAAAGATTAAATTAAAAAACAAGAAAAATCCTTGAATTATTTGTAAGACTTCAACTAAAAACATGCTGGATGCTTGGATGAGGTTGCTCCTATCACCTCAAAATTGTCACTGTATAATTCACAACCTGTTCTCATGCAATAAATAAAGAAATTCACCATCTTTAACACTTCAGTGTAGAAAAGACACACAAAGACACAAATATGCTGTCATACTAAACAGGAAAAAAGACAGAAATATTCAGTGTCTTTTGATTTACCTTCCACAGACTGACTTCCACAGTTTTGTCTGCTCTACTGGATTCCCTTTCTGGTGTAAAGTGAGCAGTGTTGTAATGTAACAAAGTAGAAATACTTTGTTACTGTACTTAAGTAGAATTTTAACCTTATCTTTACTTCGTAATTTACATTACTAGTGACTTTCACTTTTACTCCACTACATTTTCAAAAAAATAAATAAATGTATTTTTACTTCAATACATTTCCTTTAACCATCTTAGTTACTCGTTCCTACAATATAAAATTAGAAGAAATCTGACTGGGCCAATGCCTATTTGTTCTCCCAGTCTGTGTCTTCAAGCGGCCCCTTCTCTCTCGCTCACTGACAATCTCACTCACAAACCCAGTCCCTCCCCCACCGCTTGTGTGAAAACTGCAGTTCACACTGTGAACAAGCTACAGGTAGTCCCCGATTTACGAGCGCTCTGATCTGCGAGGTTCCAGACTTACGAGCTGCGAATTTTTGGAAAAAACGAAAAAAATACTGAGTTTTCATGTGTTTTTTCACCACAGTTAGTTAGTTAAGCATATGGACACACGTTTCCGATCATTTTTATGCACTCATAAGCAGTTTTTGGATGAAAATAGAGTGTTTTTAGTCGCGCTAGCGAAAACCGTTCCAATTTACGAGCGAAATTCCGGATTTACGAGAGAAATGGCGGCCGTTCCAAATTACGAGATTTCCGGTTTACGAGCGCCTCGTTGTGACGGATCTCGCTCGTAAATCGGGGACTACCTGTATATTCATATGCAGATATCAATCATTACAATAGGTCTTCTTTGTTGACTCACAGTGGAGCCACTGTAAAATCCTGATACTGTAGATATAAAAATGATGGTAGCGGCTAAAAAGGAGAGGTTTGGTGTTCTCCAGGACATTAACTGCTTTAGAGCAGCAATGTGAAGTTGGTGGGCCACTAGTCTTTCCATTAAAGAACATGGAGATAGATATCCAGTTTAGTGTGATTTATTTGCTGGATTTCTTCTGGTATTTACACACAGCAGTAAACCAGTAAAGCACAAACAAGCATGAACAACAAGGCTCCATCCGTGTTGGGAGAGAAAAAGAAAAAAGAAAACCACTGAGCGTTGCACTTTACACAGAGCGGTGCATTCACCAATGGGGGAACAGCCACAGTGCATTCAAGAACATAGGAACTATTAGGCATGTAACGGTTGTAATGGGTTTACCGAACCGTTTCGTACACCACGTTCGGTTCGGTTCATCTGCGTACCGTTTCGGTTATTTTTTCACTCATTAAACGTTCTTAACAGGGGAATATATGCACCGCGGAACAAAATTTCCTGGGCGCGTTTCAGCACGGAGCTATTTTCGCGTGGCACGCGCAGCATTTAGCCGTTAGCATCTCGTGCGGTCTCCTGTTTTTGAACGTTCTTGTTAAAAGACGAGCGCACGCGCAGCTTGTGTGGACTTTGTTTCATGAAGACTCGCAGCAGCTGCTTGAGTGACGCAGCAGCAACACGTCACGTGAACGCGCTGGAAACTGTCATCCGAACGTGAACAGCAGCTGTATTAAAACTACTTCATCCGAACGTGAACAGCAGCTGTATTAAAACTACTTCATCCGAACGTGAACAGCAGCTGTATTAAAACTACTACTTCATCAGGTAATCAGAGCGGTCCAGAGCAATAACACAAGCTGTATGAGTTTTTAAATCTCTGAATCTGTCTGAACGTTGTTATATGCGCAGGCTTTAAAGTTGCTGAGCGTCGCTATGAGACATTCATCACGTCAACACTTCAAAAAGTTCAGCTCTTTATGAAAAAACTAACTGATGTTGTCAACAACAAGCCCTGGACCAGATTAAAGCCCTGCCTGCCATGATGATGAAGAGTGAGAGATTCAATTGTTCAAGAGGTATTGTTTTATTATTATCTAAATAATCTTTTTTTTAATCATAATCTTATTAACTTGTTTTTTTTTTAATCTCTTTTGTTTTTTATTTCCAGTCTGTGACAGAGGTAAATCCACCTGCAGCTAAGTGATGACTGAACTGAACTCTGAACTGTTCCCACAGTCCCACCTGTCCCACCAAGAAGAAGTTGTGAGTACAGTAATGAGGACAAATACAGCCACACTGCTGCTACTGAACAAAAACTTGATTAGTTAGATTGTAAACAGTCTGTTGCTGCTTATTGTTCTGGTTCTGACTGTTATTGCATTTATTAAGATTTTTATTATTGTTCATATAGTTTATTTATTGTAGAGTGCTGTTTATTTAAAATATCATCCAAATGGGTCACTTTTATTTATTACTACAATACAATACAAACATATTTTTGGCACATTTTCAAAATAAACATTTTGTAAGTCTTTATTTTGTAAAAAAAAAAATACAAAATTTGTACCGAAAAAACCCGAAAATAAACCGAACCGAGCTCTCCTTGTAGTTGAACCGAACCGAAATGTGATTTTAGCGTACCGTTACACCCCTAGGAACTATTAAATTAAGAAAGAAATAAGCCATAACCAAACAGAACTGAGCTTAGTAAACAAACCAACACAACAATGTGGACTTTCTAACAGCTTTGTTAATAAAGGTTAATGAAGGTTGAATTTATGTACTTCATTAGAATCAGACTTTTTAAAGATCAATCTTTCATTGTTCAGTTCAAACTTTCCAAGTTTTTGTCACTGGATGTTGCACCCAATAAATGTTGTTTTGGAAATTCCAACCATTTACTTTTACTTAATACTCTTACTTTAAGTACATTTTATATGAGAAATTTACTTTTGGTACTTAAGTACATTAAATGTCAGATACTGTACTTTAAGACTTTTACTCAAGTAATAATTTTAAAGGAGACTTTAACTTTTACCAAAATAATTTTATGGTAAGATACTTGTATTTTCACTGATGTTACACTTTGAGGTAATTTATACAACACTGAAAGTGAGTCACCTTTACCGTCTGCTGAAGACACCTGTCTCCTCAGTGGGCAATACTCCACACAGGCAGGCATTAATGATGAACGTGCAACTGTCAATAGAATAGAATAGTATTTGTTGTCATTGTCCAGCCTGAGCAATGAAATTAAAGGTGTCTCAACTGACAGTGTATTAAAAAAACATATATCTATATACACAATAATTCAGTGAAGACATTAAAGACACATACACAAGAAACATCAGTTCCAAAAACACAGAGACATACTACCGGTAGTCCGAAGAATACAGGTGAGGTAGTGGCAGCAGACTGAAAATATTCTCATAAGTGACCAAACATATTGCACTAGAGAAAAATTACGCTTGGGAAGTTTAACAAGTATTTAAGAGTTCAGATGTCCTATGGGAAGAAGCTGTTTTTGAGTTTGTTTGTGCAGCTCTTAATGCTCCTGTACCTTCTGCCAGAGAGCAGTAGGCTGAGTAGGTGGTTACCAGTATGGAGGTGGTCTTGGAGGATCCTCTTTGCCCTGAAGAGACAGCGGGAGCTGGCAATATCATCGAAGGAGGGGACAGGACAGCCAGTTATTCTGTCAGCAGTCCTGATCACCCTCTACTGCCTCTTCTTGTCAGCAGCGGTGGAGCCAACGTGCCACACTGTATGAGCATTCACCAGCATGCTCTCTTTGGTGGAGTGATAGAAGGTTACCACCAGCTTAGTCTCCAATTATTCTTTATAAGTACTCTCAGGAAGTGGATTCACTGTTGGGCCTTAACCACCACTGTGGTGCTGACTGACTCGGAAAGGCCCTCTGAGATGTAAGTCCATAAGAGTTTGAAGTGGGGGACTCTTTCCATATGGTTGCCATTTGGGCAGGAGCAGACTTACTCTTTATGAATTCCATTGCGACCTCCTGGGTTTTGCTGGTGTTGAGTTACAGGTTGTTCTTGGCACACCACTTTGCCAACCGCTGCACCTGGTCCCTATATGCCAACTAGTCTCCATAAATCCCACCAGGGTCGTGTAATCTGCAGATTTGATGATGGCTTAGGTGGGATGAGAGGAAGGGCAGTCATGATATAGATGGCAAATGATGATGATTATCCGATCATTTGTATCCGACTTTCGGTCATTTTATGAATCTTCGTACTCCACGCCTTCCTGTCTTTCACCAAATTGTGACTGGCCACAGCAAAACCAGGAACAAGTCTCTCACACTCAAACTGGAAAAAATCAATAAAAGCTTCAAGTTCTCCCATTACTTATATGCAGATTGCCAACATTTAAATGGCTGTATCTTCTTCATTTTTTTTTTGAGTGTCATGTGTTTGGCATCATCGGATAGCTTAGAACCCACACTTTCAGATTCTGTAAATAACTCAAAATGACCCAGGGGAGACTTGTTCCTGGTTTTGCCACGGCCAGTCACCAATTCTTTCATTTCCGCAATTGGCATAGTCATTGTTGTCATGATAGTGTCGAGCCATCTTGTTCTGCGGCCTTGTCTTCTTTTTCCACTGACTTTTCCAAGCATCACTGACGTTTCTAAAGAATCAGCGCGCATCACGTGGCCAAAATAGAGCTGCTGTTTGGTAATTTTGCCCAACAATGACATTATCGGTTTGACGCGGGCCAAAACTACTACAAAGTCAAAAGTCAAAGTCAACTTTATTGTCAGAACTGCAATATGTACAGGACATACACAGGACCGAAATTGCGTTTCTCTCAGTCCCTCGGTGCAACAGTAACCATCTAAACACTAAACACTAAAACATTTAATAAACATAAGCATAAAATAGTAAAAGTGTAACACTGTCCTGAGTTTTTTCATAATAGTATAAAAGTATGAAAATTTACACCAACACTGAAACACCAAACACCCCTAAAACACCAAACACCCAATGAACATAAGCATAAAATGAAATAATAAAAGTGTAATACTGTCCTGAGTTTTTGCATAGTAGTATAAAAAGTATAAAAAGTATATCTATAAAATAAACTGAAGGTTCTAGCATTGACATTTGCAAAGAGTGGCACAGCAGCATATAAGTTAATGTACACAGTATATGTATGAGGTAGTTGATGTTGGTATATAGGCAAAGTGGCATATGCAGTAAGGCACATAAGGCACATTTGGCATCCTTAGATAAGGCTAGTCAGAGAATGCTGTATATGTATCTGCAGTAGTGTAGATAAAAGTAGTGTAAATGTAAACAGTAGTAATAAATGTAAAGCAGTAGTAATAAATGTAAACAGTATTAATAAATGTAAACAGTGAATGTAAACAGTAGTATGACTATAGGCAGTAATGTAATACAAACATTAGTCTGTTCATTTGTGCTTGTGAAGTTTGACTGTGCTTGACGCACTTAGGAGTGGTTGCTCATTCTTGACTTTGTTGTGCTTGGTGCACTTGGTGGCTGTAGGCTGCATTGGTGACATTTAGATCCTGCTCAGAAGAGGGAGGCTGACCTGTGTGGTTTGGTTAGCTTGGTTTAACCAGGAGGTTGTGTGGCTGGTGGTGGCCAGCTGTTTGGAGTCTTTTTTTTTGCCTAATGACAGAGTGAGATCGGTAGCTCAGTTCTCGGTTTTCTTTTACCCCTAGAGTCCCCTTTGGTTAGGTAGTCCGTCATCAGACAGGCTTCGACGGCCCTGTTTTTATGGGTTGGCCCTGCGCTGGTGACGTTATATTATTTTTGGCTGACTCACTCTGCCCACCATTTGTTTGAACTTTTTGTCTTTCTTTTGCTTTTTCCTGACCCTGTGCCAGAAGACGGTGCACTCCGCACCTGGAGGGAGGAGTCGGGCAGTTATTCAATAAAGCTTTTTAATTTACCTTCTTCCTTCTTGTGTCCTTTGTCCATTTAATGTGTTCGGCCTGAGCCAGCCGTAACAGAAGCTGGGAAGTACATGAATCACTAATACCTACATAAAGTGAATTACAGTAATCTAGCCGTGTGGTCTCAAATGCATGGATTGCTGTTTCAAAGTGCTGTCTAGGAAGGATGGCTTTTAGTTTGGCTAGCTGCCTCAAATGAAAGAAGGTGGATTTGACAACTGTTTTAATTTGAGACTCCAGCTTAAGACCAGCATCTATCTTGACCCCTAGATTTGTAACAACTGGCTGGACATACTGAGCCAAGGAGCAACTATCGGACAGAGAGTTGTAGTGTTGAAAGCAATTAAAAACTAGTTCTTGTTGAACTTAGTGCCTTTATTAAATGTTTCACAACAGACACGAACTACAATACATCGAGAACACATTTTCCTTCAGCTTCTTCATCATAATCATCATCATCATTCCTTCTACCGTTCTCGTCTTCATTTCTTATCCTGCAGCTCCACCTATCCTTACATTTCTATGCTGATGATACAGTTGTTTATTGCCGAGCTAAAACAGTAGCTAAGGCTTTCCAGTTACTGCAATCCGCTTTTGACATCATCCAGTCAGATTTGTTCCGTCTCAAACTTGTCCTAAATGCTGATAAAACAAAAGGGATGTTTTTTTCAAGTAGGAAGTCGGTCCCAGCAGATCTTCCTCTGATTTTTTCTCAAATGGTGTCCCTATTGAGTTTGTTGATTCCTATAAATATTTGGGTATCCTGGTCGATTCACATCTCTCTTTTAAACTCCACGTGGAAAACCTAGTGAAGAAACTGAAAGTTAAACTGGGTTTCTTTTTCAGAAACAGATCATGTCTAACACTGAATGTTAGGAAACGCCTTGTATCTGTGACTTTCCTTCCCTCCATTGATTACGGTGACATTCTCTACATGAATGCTCCTACAAGCACCCTGCGGATGTTGGATGTTGTCTATCATGGTGCACTAAGATTCATAACTGGTTGTGATTATCGTACCCACCACTGCACCCTGTATTCACTGGTTAACTGGACATCATTAACCTCACGCAGACTCTTCCACTGGTACATTTTCATCTTTAAATCACTTCTTGGTCTGCTGCCCTCATACATCTCCTCCTACATGTCTTTGCGTGAGTGCAGCTACAGC
>JBBPBX010000321.1:2818-74939 GCA_038048925.1 Garcialebias charrua
TATATATATATGACAAAGACCATGCAGGATAATGTAGTATTTTAATTCCACAGCAGATAAAGCTATGTAGTGGGGGTGTGGGGGGGTGTGGGGGGGGTATCAGTATTGGTATCGGTTATCGGCCAAATAAGTTTGAACATATCGGCGTATCGGATATTGGCCAAAAATCCAATATCGTGCATCTCTAGTTCTGTTTTAACATTTGGACTTAACCTTAAAACATGGAAACAAACACATTTTCTTTCTTTTGAGCAAGTCATTCTTGTTTCACTTTTTTTTTAAGTAGTTTTATTTTGTTTTTATTCAACAATTTAGGTTTTGGTGTCAGTTGTTTGTTTGCTCCTCCCAAGTGTTGTGTGGTTGTCTCACATCTTCTCCACAGAACAGAGACTCGTTCTAGACAGGTATTGACACAAAGTACATACAGTACTGAGTGTAAGGCCGCTGTGTGGTTTCCTATAGTTCTCTTGAGTGTGAAACTTTCTTGGTTAACCAAATGACACTGGACGTTTCTCCATGTATTTTAAAAGGTTTGACCATTTCAAAACAGTGAAGAATGTGCGTCCAACAAAATGCTGCGAGTGGCTGTACAATGATGACAATAAGAATGAAATATGTCAAATATCAGCACAGATATAAGAGCGCGTGAGCCAACACAAAGAGCCAGTACTCACCAAAAGGTTCCTTACACGTCAATAAGCTGCTCATGTTTGAAGCAGGCACTTCTCCTTTCAGGGAAACTGTGCGGATGAAATAAAAGTCTCTTCTTGGAGTGAACACCTGGAACTTCTTCGTTATCCTCCGGTGTGAACCCGGAGAAGAGAGCGCGTGCCAGCCCCGCGGCGGCGTTTTCACCAAATGAGGTGGTCTTGAAGCGAACAGGTTAAAGAGAATGATGCTGCCTTCACGCTTCCTCTGGAATTTACAGCTTCGGTTTGAAGGCGGGTCAAACACGTAGTGTTTCCAAATACGTACAAGGTTGCGTTCATTGAAAGTCTGAAGTGAAAAATATATAAATTTTAAATCAACAATTACGAGAAATTTGACTATTCATACGGAAAGATTTGACACAACCTAACAGTTATGCCCTTCATTTAATCTAATATAGAAATAATGAACATGTAGCTAAATATTTCAATTAACCCAAAGGTATAATTACAGTACAATGAAAGTTATATTGTATGAATGCTGCACTGCACTCACACTACAGTATTGCTTTCCTGATTTTATTGTTCTGTAGGTTCTTTAGAGTCTAACTGCTCTGCAGACTTTGTGTTATTCCAGTCAATCACATCAAAACGTTCAGCTACAGGAAATGGATGATGACATTTGAGTTTTACTATTTTTATAAATAGGCCACATTAAAAAACATTACTTTACAGAGATACATTAAAGTCTCCTCAATTATTTAAAATACACCATTATTTTTGTTTTACTGCAACTCTGCACATAACCAGGTAAAGGAATGGATCAGAATCAGAGTCAGAGTCAGAGAGTCGTTATTGTCATTTGCATCGCATGTGGTACATGTGATGAAACGAGATTATGTACACAGGGTCCCAGTTACATCCAACAACAAAATGCAAGAGAAAAACAGTAATAACATCTAGGATATAACTAAGAAAAACATCAACTAGAAATACACTAAGCCCTAATGTAATAGAAAAACATAATTACAAACAGCAGCACGAACACAAGTCTGTAAGAGCAGATGGTCACAGCTGAACACAGCAACATGAAACAGATCAGCATCAGCATGATGTGAAATTTTGCAGTGTTTATTCTTATTGTTTATTTATTCATGAGTCTAACAGCCTCAGGGTAGAAAAGCTGTTCCTCAATCTAGTGGTTCTAAATTTGATGCTCCTCAACCTCCGTCCTGACGGGAGTGGGGCAAAGAGTGTGTGTGTGCGCTGGGTGAGTGAGGTCTTTCATGATGCAGGTGGCTCTTTTCCTGCATCTGGAGGTGTAAATGTCTGTGATGGTGGGGAGACTGACTCCAACAGACTTCTGTGCAGCCTTCACCACTCTCTGTAGAGCTTTTCTCTCTGCAACTGTGCAGCCTCCATGCCACACGTTGATGCTGGAGCACAGGATGCTCTCCACTGCACACCTGTAGAAGGAGGTGAGGACTGGGCTACTCAGACCAGCTCGTCTCAGCCGTCTGAGGAAGTAGAGTCTCTGATGACCTTTCTTGATCAGGCTGGTGGTGTTGTTGCTCCAGCTGAGGTTATCATTCATGTGTACACCCATACTTGTAGCTGGAGACCACTTCCACCGCAGATCCACTTATGTTCAGTGGGGTGTGGGTTTGTTTGTTCCTTCTGAACTCCACAATCATCTCCTTTGTCTTCTTCACATTCATGTGAAGGTTATTCTCTTTGCACCAGCTCTCCAGGTGTTCCACGGATGGCTGGATGGATCAAAAGGTAGTCTGTTTAAATAGGCCTTGTTCTAATCTAATGCAAGAAAAAAATCTTCTTTCAAGTTATCCCTCTTCAGGGGTCGCCACAGTGAGCCATCCTCATCCATCTCTGTCCTCTGCATCCTCTGTCCTCACTCCAACTACCTCCATGTCCTCTCTAACAGCATCCATATTTCTCCTCTTTGTCTTTTTCTTGGCAGCTGCATTTCTAGCATCCTTCTACCAATATCCACTGTCCCTCCTCTGGACATGTCTAAACCATCTCAGTCTGGCCTCTCTAACGTTATCTCCCAGTTGTTCAACCTGTGCTGTGCCTCTGATGATCTCATCCCTAATATTTATGTGATAATCTTTATCATTCCTAAGAAGAACCTCAACATCTTAATTTCTGCCACTTCCAGTTCTTTCGCCTGTATTTTTGTCAGGGCCACCACAGACCATACAACATTACTGGTCTCACTACTGTCTTGTAAATTTTCCTTTGACCTTTGATCGCAAATCTCTCCTGAAACTCTAAAAAGGTTAAGTCAGTTCCTCTGGACAGATCCTTCTTGACACATTTCGCACCTCCTGAAAACTTTATCCACTCCATCCTGCCTGGATTATTTTTTTAATCTCTTTACCACGTTTTCCTGAACAGTCGACCCAATTACTTGAAGTCCTGCACCTTTGTGACCTCTACTCCATGACTCATCACACATGTACTCTGTCTTACTACGGCTTTCATTCTTTTTCCTTCAAGTGCATACATGTACCGCCACTTCTCCAAGTTCTCTTCCACCTGTTCCCTGTTCTCATCACAGAACACATCTGCAAACATCATGGTCCTCTGGGATTCCTGCCTGACCTCATCTGTTAGTCGGTCCATCACCAGAGCAAACAAGAAGGGGCTCAGAGCCGATCCTTAATGCAATCCCACCTCCACCTTGAAGCTATATGTCACTACAGCACATCTCACCACTGTCCTGCTGTCCTCATGCATGTCCTGTACCAGTCTAACATAATTTTCTGCCACTCCAGATTTCTTTATACAATACCACAACTCCTCCCTTGGCACCCTGTCATATGCTTTTTCTAAATCCACAAAGACACAATGGAGTTCTTTCTGACCCTCTCTGTACTTCTCTATCAACATCCTCAAAGCAAAGATGGCATATGTGGTGCTCTTTCTTGGCATGAAACCATACTGTTGCTCACAGATAGTCACCTCTTGTCTGAGTCTTGCTTTCACAACTCTCTCCCAGATCTTCATTGTGTGGCTCATCAACTTAATTCCCCTGAAGTTGCTACAGCTCTGTACATCACCCTTGTTCATAAAAATAGGCACCAGCGCACTTCTTCTCCATTCTTCAGACATTTTCTCATTCTCAAATATTCCATTGAATATTTGAGTCAAAAACCTCACTGTCATCTCTCCAAGACGTTTCCAAACCTCCACTGGTATGTCATCAGGTCCTACTGCCTTCCCCTTCTTCATTTTTTTTCCCATTTATAGATGGCCTCCCTTCACACCTTTTAGCCATCCTCTCACTCCAATATTTTTTTTATTATTTTTTTAAAGAGAGAAAGAAAGAAAAGAGAAAGTAAGACAACAAATCAACAATTATCAACCAAAAAAGCACAAGGCAAACACACCCAACCCCCGTGCACAATCATGCAAAGCACATGACAGAACACAACAATGGAACCTACATGCATAAAGACTAATAATATTCATGAGCTTGCAGTAGAATTCTATAAATACACATACATATCTACAACATATCATATATACAGTAGTATACATACATATACTTTTATATTCATTTATATATATCCCGTCTACATATCTACAAATATATATATATACAGTAGTATACATACATATACTTTTATATTCATTTATATACCCATCTACGTATCTGCATATATCTATATATACATCCCTGCATCCATTTGTGTGTGGTTGTGAGCATGCATAAGTGTATAAGGTTCCTCCAATAGAACATTTAGTAGCGACTGTGAAGCATCAGAGATCCGTCCCCCCAAAGCCCGAGGCAGACGAAGGAGCGATCAAAGCCCAAGACCCCAGGAAGGACCCCGAGCCCAGAGTCCCCAGGACCGCCCGAACAGGACGAGCCACTAGCCCACTCCCCAGATCCTACCAAGGGGAAGAACCGGACGAACCCCTACCAGCGACCACATACAATGACCCCCCGGTGTCGCCCGCGACAAATTCACAGGCCCCCGCCGGAGCCCGCTGCACCGACGTAGCCCCAGGGCCGGTCACCGAGGCCCGGGCACCGGGGACGCCCACCCCTCAGGCCCAGACCCGACCGGACCAGAGGGCACGAGCCCCACCAAGCAGCCACCAGGCCGTGCCGACAAACGCCCAAGCGCCCAACCCCAGATAGTGAGGGCCCCAAGCACGCCCGCAGGCAAGGGAACACAGTGCAGCAGTGTCTAATCTACGGAAGAGCATTGCATTCACCAAAAAAAAAAAAAAAAAACGGAAGAGCATTGCATTCACCAAAAAAAAAAAAGACTCATCATCTCATACTTATGAGATCCTGATATCATAATTATGAGATATTATCTCATAATTATGACATCTTATCTTTGCTCATAATTATGAGATTATGAGATAACATCTCATAATTATGAGATAAGATGTCATAATTATGAGATATTATCTCATCGGTATGAGATCCTGATCTCATACCGAAAGCCCGGTCTCCCATTGTGCGAGACAGAAACCTGGAAGTGAGAAGAAGATGAGTGTTGGAAGAGCGGAGAGTGCGGGAAGGACAGTGAGGAATGAGAAGTTCTTTTAAATAAGATGGCGCATTACCGTATAAGCACTGGAAGGTGAGCAGATGATTATGATATTATGAGATATAATTATGAGATCAGGATCTCAGAATTATGAGATAAGATGCCATAATTATTAGATAACATGTCATAATTATGAGATGAGATAAGATGTCATAATTATGAGATAAGATGTCATAATTATGAGATAAGATGTCATAATTATGAGATCAGGATCTCATAAGTATGAGATCTCATAATTATGAGATAAGATGGCATAATTATTAGATACGATGTCATAATTATGAGATAAGATGTCATAATTATGAGATAAGATGTCATAATTATGAGATAAGATGTCATAATTATGAGATATTATCTCATAAAAGAGAGAAGATGTCATAATTATGAGATCAGGATCTCATAAGTATGAGATAAGATGTCATCATTATGAGATCAGGATCTCATAAGTATGAGATGATGAGTCAAGTTTTTTAAATAGTTTGGTGAATGCAATGCTCTTCCGTACTATTTTCTGTAAAAATCATTAAAAAATGTCTTGTTAGTGTGCTATATATGATTAAGGGGCAGATATAATAAGATTTCATCTTCTTTCTGCTCCCTTCATTTTATCCTATTTGTATTCTTGTATCTGATGAAACTGTCTTGTATTGTTCTTTTAAAATGAATGAATAAACATCAAATCAAAATATGATGTCTATGTCTACAATACTGTAGGCTCTCCAGCAGTAGCTGTTAAATCCGAAGCGTCGTGAACGCATCGCGTGAAACACTTCCGTCATTACGCACAGCGGACGTACGCCGTTCATCCAATCAGGTGAGGAGCTGTGGGCTCAGGAAAAAGCAGATGACCAGGTGGAACTTGCTTTGTCAACGCGACTAAACCTTTGGCTATGACGATAAATTGAGTGAGTTTCGGGGTAATCGCTCGAAATGATTTACCTAATACTGATTTCCGCGTTTTGTGGCGCGGTCTTCACGCTGGTGTTACAGTTCCTGCTCATATACAGGAGGAGCCCGGAGCCCTCGGGCAGGACCGTTCAGTATGTCAAAGTGGTGCCGGATAACGCGCTGAAGGATTACTTTAACACCCCGCATACCGAAGCGACCCAGCAGCAGCAGCAGCAGGACGGGCCGGCGGCCGCTGCCTCCAGGCCGGCGGAGGCCGGCGGCGGCCGGCAGCAGGAGGCGGCGGGCTCCGGCGGCAGCCCCAAACAGCAGAGCAGCACGGAGCCCACTGAAGCGGGCAGAGCCGAGACGTGTCATTTCCTTAACGCGATCTTCCTCTTCTTGTTCCGGGAGCTGCGAGACACCCCCGCGGTTCGACACTGGATCACGAAGAAGATAAAGGTGGAGTTCGAGGAGCTGCTGCAGACCAAGACGGCGGGCCGGCTCCTGGAGGGGCTGAGCCTCCGGGACATCTCTCTGGGGGACTCGCTCCCGCTCTTCAAAGCCACCAGGCTCGTGAAGCCGCTGCAGCTGAACGATGACGGCATGCCCGACGAGCTCAACTTCGAGGTGGACCTCGAGTACAGCGGCGGCTTCCACCTGGCCATAGACGTGGACCTGGTGTTCGGCAAGTCTGCCTACCTGTTCGTGAAGATGAAGCGCGTGGTGGGCAGGCTCCGGCTGCAGTTCACGCGCATGCCCTTCTCCCATTGGTCGTTCTCGTTCTCCGAGGACCCGCTGGTGGACTTCGAGGTGAAGTCCCAGTTTGAGGGAAGGCCTCTGCCTCAGCTCACCTCCTTCATAGTTAATCAGCTGAAGCGGGTCATCAAGAAGAAACACACGCTGCCCAACTACAAAATCAGGTAGGTTGCAAACAAACAAACAAACACCAGGGATCAGCTGTGTTGCCTACAAGCCTGGAGTATCACTGGTCTGTATGGAGACATCATAACCTGAGGGCTGCACATGGATGCCTGAATGTTCAGACAGAGAAAACAACTACTAACTAAAAATTCAGTTCCAAAAAGCAGCATGGCCAAAAAAACAAGCACTAAAATCCCAAAAGACGGGAATTTAGGAAGAGTGAAATGTAAGACCAGTTCATAGCTTCACTGTTTTTATCCATCTGATCTCATCTATCAATAATTCAGAGGATGCACTGAGAGTTTATTAGAACATCTGGAGATGGGGACTACATGCTTGCACATGTGTCTGAAAAGAAAAGCCAATAGTCTCATTCCATCCATCCGTCCAGCACCCTGGACAGGTCTCCAGTCCATACCTGTCAAGTTTTGGATTTAAAAATAAGGGAAATTTTCTGCCGGGTACGCCGAGCCATCCCACTAGCCCAGGGATCTGCAACCTTTATTATCAAAAGAGCCATTTCTGCCCCTTTGTTCACTAAATTAAACGTTTCCGGAGCCACAACACCTGCTACAACTGGGATTCTCAACTGGTGGCCCACAGACCACTTTAAGTTTGTTAGAGGACAATTTTCTGACCGGTAGTTTTCTGGCCATTGTAAAGCTGAAAATATATAACGATTTGTTGATATTTTTACATTTTAAGACTAAAAAAGACCAGATTATCATAAAGAAGGAAAAATAATGTGATCTTTCCCTATTAAAAAATAAAATAATGAACTATGCAGGTCTAGGTAAATTATTTTAATTGTGGAAAAATTAAATATCCTACTTCGAATAAATAAAGTTACTTTACTCCTATTAGTATTCACACATTTGCAAAGGAAATGACAGGAAAAACTGCTAAAACTAGCCCTTTTTGTTGTTATAAGAACAAATAAAATTCAGTTTAAAGTTAGTTTTGATCAAAGCTTGGAAGAGCCGCTGCTGAGGGACCAAAGAGCCGCATGTGGCTCCAGAGCCGCAGGTTGCAGACCCATGCTAGCCTAACCAAAGTCCAGGACCCCTTACATTTTAAGACAGGTTTACAAGAAATCTAAAATAACTACCTATCAGCCACTTTCAAACCAGTTATGTGATCACAATCTGATAGGCCTACCTTTGTGCTTGACGGATTTTTCATGCTGACGGACGTTCCTTCCCCCATGAGAGACACTAAAGTCGCAGTTGCAAATCTTAAAAAAACGCATAATTGTGCCCCACCCTACTCTTCTTTAGGAAAGTAAATTCGCTGTCCCATTTTTCAAGATATTTACACGAAGTCTTAACGTTTTTGGCAGGACGCCTTCTCTCTCGTTATCCATCTGTGTTTTTCCGGGTTTGTTCCCGCTGCCAACACTAACATCGCGAGAACTGCCACCGAGGTTACTGCAGGTGGCAGTTCTCGCGAGGCTAGTGACAGAGGCACTGGAATGTTTTTTTTTTAAATAATATTATAATACGGGAGATTTCCGGGAAAATAATAATTCGGGATGACGACGGGAAAGAGTCAGAGAGTCAGAGTCAGAGAGTCAGAGAGAATTTATTGTCATTTGCACCGCATGTAGTACATGTGTTGAAAACGAGATTATGTACACAGGGTCCCAGTTACATCCAACAACAAATGCAAGAGAAAAACAATAATAACATCTAGGATTAACTAAGAGAGACATCAGCTAGTAATACACTAAGCCCTAATGTAGTAGAAAAACATCATTATAAACAGCAGCACGAACATGAGCAGATGGTCACAGATGAACGCAGCAACAAGAAACAGATCAGTATCAGCATGATGTGACATTTTGCAGTGTTTATTCTTATTATTTATTTATTCATGAGTCTGACAGCCTCAGGGTAGAAGCTGTTCCTCAGTCTAGTGGTTCTACATTTGATGCTCCTCAACCTCCGTCCCGAGGGGAGTGGTGCAAAGAGTGAGTGTGCTGGGTGAGTGAGGTCTTTCATGATGCAGGTGGCTCTTTTTCTGCATCTGGAGGTGTAGATGTCTGTGATGGTGGGGAGACTGACTCCCACAGACTTCTGTGCAGCCTTCACCACTCTTTGTAGAGCTTTCCTCTCTGCAACTGTGCAGCCTCCATGCCACACGTTGATGCTGGAGCACAGGACGCTCTCCACTGCACACCTGTAGAACGAGGTGAGGACTGAGCTTCTCAGACCGGAGCTCGTCTCAGCCGTCTGAGGAAGTAGAGTCTCTGATGACCTTTCTTGATCAGGCTGGTGGTGTTATTGCTCCAGCTGAGGTTATCATTCAAGTGTACACCCAGGTACTTGTAACTGGAGACCACCTCCACCGCAGATCCACCTATATACAGTGGGGTGTGGGTGTGTTTGTTCCTTCTGAAGTCCACAATCATCTCCTTCGTCTTCTTCACATTCATGTGAAGGTTGTTCTCTTTGCACCAGCTCTCCAGATGTTCCACCTCCTGTCTGTAGCTGGATTCATCATTATCTGTGATGCATCCCACCACAGCTGTATCATCTGCAAACTTAACAATATGACAGCCTGGAAGTGTGGCTGTACAATCATATGTGAGCAGAGTGAACAGAAGAGGGCTCAGCACACATCCTTGAGGAGAGCCAGTGCTGAGGGTGATGGTGGAAGAGGAGAAGTTGTGGATCTTCACGGACTGTGGTCTGTTTGTTAAGAAGTCTAAGACCCAGTTACAAATAGAGGGGCTTAGTCCAAGTGTAGATAGTTTGTCTATCAGAGTTTGGGGGATCATGGTGTTGAAGGCAGATGTGAAGTCCACAAAGAGCAGACGCACGTATGAGTCCTTCTGATCCAGGTGGGTGAGAGCAGTGTGGACCACAGAGGAGATGGCGTCCTCTGTTGATCGGTTCTCACGGTATGCATATTGATGAGGGTCCTCGCTGATGTTGACGGCTGTCTTGATGTGGGACATGACCAGTTTCTCAAAACATTTAGCGACTATCGGGGTGAGAGCCACCGGTCTATAGTCATTCAGACCAGTCACTGTGGAGCTTTTTGGGACTGGGATGATGGTGGCAGTCTTCAGGCAGGTGGGAACTGACTCCAGTGAAAGTGAGGTGGTGAAGATGTCAGCCAGCACCTCACAGAGCTGGTCCGCACATTCCTTCAGAACTTTCCCTGGGATGTTGTCTGGACCCGTAGCTTTATGAGGGTTGATCCTTCTGAGACTACCTCTCACTTCTGCTGCGGTCACTTTGAGGTGCTCCTCGTCTGGTGATGAGTTGAGTCTGGTGCTAGTTGGTCTGTTTGGATCATCAAAACGTGCATAAAACTTATTGAGGGCATCAGGCAGGGATGGGTCCCTGGGGCATTGTTTGCTTTTGCCCTTGTAGTCTGTTAAGCATTTGATGCCCTGCCACATGCTCCGTGGATCATGTGAGGTGAACTGTCCCTCGATCCTCTGTGCATACGCGGCTTTGGCCTTCTTTATGCCATCATCCAGTTCTCTCCTGCACTTTCTCAACTCCTCAGTATCTTTAGACTTGAATGCAGTGTCCCTGGCTGCCAGCAGGGTGCGGACATCCTTATTTAGCCAGGGTTTTTGATTGGGGTAAAATTTAACACACTTTCTTATGGATACATTTTCAGCACATGTACTGATGTAACCCAGGACTGAGGAAGCATAAAGTTCCAGGTCAACTGAACTTCCATTCGTAGCTGCCTCTTTGAAGACAGACCAGTTTGTGTTTTCAAAGCAGTCTCTTAGCATGGGGGAACTATCTTGGCGCCACGATGTGATCACTCTTTGTTCCGGCTTGTGACGTCTGAGTGGGGGGAGCTGTCTAGGGACCAATAGCAGGGAGCGATGGTCGGAAGCCCCGAGCGGTGGGCGTGGCTTCGCCGTGTACGCCCCCTTCACATTCGTGTAGACCTGGTCTAGTGTCTTATTTCCTCGTGTTGCTGTGAAAGAGGGGTAAAATACGGTAGTTTCTCGGCCAAAACGGGAGACTTGACAGATATGCTCCAGTCCACCACAGGGACACATGGAGACAAACAAACATTCACTCTCTCACTCACACCTAGAGACAATTTAGAGTTATCAATCAGTCTAACATGCAAGTTTTTCGTCTGTGGGAGGAAACCGGAGTACCTAGAGAAAACCCACACATGCACAGAGAGAACATGCAAACTCCACCCAGAAGGTCCCCAGGCCGGGATTTGATCTGGCAACCTTCTCGCTGAGAGGCAACAGCTCTACCGTCTGAGCCTGGGGTCACATTAAATCCTGGTTATACTCAGAGGCGGTCCTAGCCTATTTGGCGCCCTGTGCGAGCAACCCCAATGGCCCCCCCCCCGCTAGGTTGCCAGTGGGGGTCCTCTCCCAGAAAATTTTGAATAAAATAGATGCCATTTCCTGCATTCTGGTGTATTTTAATGGGTTGTTCAACATCTAGTTTTACCTACATATATAAACTATTCAATAAGTATTTAGAGTTAATGGCAGAACAAGAAGTAGCCTGAGACAAACATGTAGCATTAACACATTATGAACATTACTCAAGAATTGTTTCTATAAGAACATTATCAAATATTTTATATGAACAGTAAGATACTAGCAATAACAGCATTGTAAGAGGTGGACAGTTGAACATGGAGGCCTCCACCTCTGTTTAATGATGGATGGTTTCTTTTCACAAAAATGACCTCCTTTACTCCTCTCTCAAACTATTGTTCCTATCCATCAAGGAGGAAAGATGACTGAGTTTGTCACAGCTTCTCAGACTGAAGAAGTCTTTTGATACTGTCACGATACGGTTCCGGTGGAGGACGCAGACCCAGAATGAAGGCGAACAGGACTCAGAGACACAGAGTGTAAAAATAAATAATCACTTTAATGAACAAAACAAAAAGACTGACGTGGCAGTCACTTACAAGACGAGGGAATGATAAATGGCTCCACCAGACATCAGGGAGGAATGGATTGGATTTGATTTTTGACCCGGCAAGGAACAGATGAATGAGAGGGCTTTTATATACTGAGGGATAGTGAGTACAACTCAGAGCACCTTGGCAGGCGGCAGGTGAAAGTGATTAGCTATGGACAACAGGTGAAAATGATTAGCGATGAGGCAGGAACTGAGGAGTGAGCAAAAACAGAAAAAACATGACAGGCGCAGAGCCTGACAGGCGCAGATCATGACAGAACCCCCACCTCAAGGGTGGCACCCGACACCCCTAAGAAGGACCCCCCAAAAGAACAAGGGCGGACGGAGGGAGGCAACCGGCAGGACGGCGGGCCAACACCAGCCAGATCCGGGGGACGCCCAGGAGGACGCCCATCACCACCAGCCAGATCCGGGGGGCGCCCAGGAGGACGCCCATCACCACCAGCCAGATCCGGGGGACGCCCAGGAGGACGCCCATCACCACCAGCCAGATCCGGGGGACGCCCAGGAGGACGCCCATCACCACCAGCTAGATCCGGGGGCTGACCAGGAGGCCGCCCATCGCCATCAGCTGGTTCAGGAGGACGTCCATCGAGCGGCGATGCGTTAGGCGGGCGACCGGAGTAACGCCCAGCAACGGCCGGAACACCTTCGTCGGCCGGAACACCTTCGTCGGCCGGAACACCTTCGTCGGCCGGAACACCTTCGTCGGCCGGAACACCTTCGTCGGCCGGAACACCTTCGTCGGCCGGAACACCTTCGTCGGCCGGAACACCTTCGTCGGCCGGAACACCTTCGTCGGCCGGAACACCTTCGTCGGCCGGAACACCATCGTCGGCCGGAACACCATCGTCGGCCGGAACACCATCGTCGGCCGGAACACCATCGTCGGCCGGAACACCATCGTCGGCCGGAACACCATCGTCGGCCGGAACACCATCGTCGGCCGGAACACCATCGTCGGCCGGAACACCATCGTCGGCCGGAACACCATCGTCGGCCGGAACACCATCGTCGGCCGGAACACCATCGTCGGCCGGAACACCATCGTCGGCCGGAAACAAGATCCCGACAGTAGGGACTTGGTCGGCCGGTCCCGAGTCGTCGTCTGCGTTGTCGGGACCCCCGTCATCGAGATCCTCGTCGTGGGGACCCTCGTGGACGTCGAACGACGAGACGTCCGCTTCGTTGAGACCCTCATCACCAGGACCCCCGTCGTCAGGACCCCCGTTTTTGTGAGAACCCTTGTTGAACGGCGAGACGTCTTTAGGACCCTTGTCGTCAGGATCCTCGAGACCCTCGTCCTTGTGAGGACCCTCGTCGAGCGACGAGACGTCTTCAGGACCCTCGTCGTCAGGATCCTCGAGACCCTCGTCTTTGTGAGGACCCTCGTCGAGCGGCGAGACGTCTTCAGGACCCTCGTCATCTGGACCCTCGGCGTCTGGACCCTCGGCGTCTGGACCCTTTGAGAAGACGAGGTCTGCAGCAGCCGAAGCGTCGAGGTCTGCAGCAGCCGAAGCGTCGAGGTCTGCAGCAGCCGAAGCGTCGAGGTCTGCAGCAGCCGAAGCATCGGGGTTTGCAGCAGCCGAAGCGTCGAGGTCTGCAGCAGCCGAAGCGTCGAGGTCTGCAGCAGCCGAAGCGTCGAGGTCTGCGGCAGCCGAAGCGTCGAGGTCTGCAGCAGCCGAAGCGTCGTCTCCGAGCTTTCTCCGCTCCTCCTCCTCGACCAGAAGCGGGGATGAGAGAACCTCCGTCTCCGAGCTGTGGTACCCCCAGCCGGTCTCCGCACGAAACCCGTACACGTGTACGGTCGGCTCGTCCTGTCCTGGGGCCGCGTCCGTCTGACGCTGAGCGAGTCTGTTCCGCCTGCGGGTTCTGCGATTTCGTGGCCGGGTCATACTGTCACGATACGGTTCCGGTGGAGGACGCAGACCCAGAATGCAGGCGAACAGGACTCAGAGACACAGAGTGTAAAAATAAATAATCACTTTAATGAACAAAACAAAAAGACTGACGTGGCAGTCACTTACAAGACGAGGGAATGATAAATGGCTCCACCAGACATCAGGGAGGAATGGATTGGATTTGATTTTTGACCCGGCAAGGAACAGATGAATGAGAGGGCTTTTATATTCTGAGGGATAGTGAGTACAACTCAGAGCACCTTGGCAGGCGGCAGGTGAAAGTGATTAGCTATGGACAACAGGTGAAAATGATTAGCGATGAGGCAGGAACTGAGGAGTGAGCAAAAACAGAAAAAACATGACAGGCGCAGAGCCTGACAGGCGCAGATCATGACAGATACAAAGAAGAATCTGTCCAGAGGACTACATTTACTGAGCCTGCATCAGGACAATAATCTGTAAAGCTTTAGTACATTTGATATGGAAAACACATTTTGACTTAACCAATTAATATATTTTCAATGGTAAAATATGCAGGCTTATTTCATATAACTTTCATACTATTCCCTTTCATTGTGGGCTTTATGTATTTACTATCTTACTTTGAATGATAAAAATATAAGAGTTACTACTGACTCGTTTAGAAAGATTTTATATTGGAACTAATGCTTGTTCACACACAGTTACAACAGCTCACCTGTTCCTTCATACTGACAGGAACAATCCCCTCATCTCCTGACACTAAATCACATTTTTTAAATTGTCATAACTCAGCACAAATCTCCCCTTTTTACAAATACTTATGATCAATTCAGGCCAGTTTCATTAAAGGGTTGAACAGGGCTCTAGGGCACTTTTCTTATAGAGCAGGTCTTCACCAGACTCATATAATATTATTTAAATGATATAACATGTCACATTGCCACACACCACAAAATTCATTGACTTGATAATTAACTTGAACTGTGTTTTGCAGTAAAGTTTAACATCATGTCTTACCTGTTTGATCTCTCATTTACAAACTGCAGCTGTTTGAGTGAAAAATGTGTCAATGTTTGCACATTTAGCTGTGTCTGTTTCCAGAGCCTCTCTTTTTAATCCTTCTCTTCTCTGCACCACCACTTTCCCTTCCCTCCATCTTTCCACTGACCGCACGTAGTGTCACCTCCGTAACAAAACCGAAAGTAAAAGTGGGGCGGACCTGGGTTGAGGAAATGCACCCCCCCCCGCAGCTGCTGCGGTGATTAAACTGAGGACATGTGAATAAATGAAGGGGGGGGGGGGCGGCTCAGGAGCAGCGCGGTAGAGGTGTTCTGTGTTATATGTTGAAACAAAAGTTGTAAAAGATTAAAATAATTAAAAAACGAGGAGCGGAGTCTCCTCTTATGCCGCCCCCTGCTGGATGGCGCCTTGTGCGGTCGCACACTTCGCACATGCCGGGGAACGCCTCTACCACCCGCATGCAGGCAAATCTGCGAACTACTTTTTTAAATCCAGCTGATTTGAACATTTCATGAGTTTGTTAAGCTCAGGAACCCTTGTGCTTTAATGTCAGCTAAGAAATATATTTTTTCTCGCAAAGAAATAATTGTTTTTACCGTGTTTTCTTGTGAAGTCTATCGGTGCTCGCTCGCTTCTGTGGCCGCCATTTTAAGCAGGGCAAACGAGGCGCTGACGCGTCGCGTAGCGGTGACGCATAATAGATGCGTATTAAACACCGAAGCGTATTATGTACGTTTTTTTCTGGTTTACTGGCAATAAATGGTCAAAGCGTATTATACACGGGAGCGTGTTAAAGACCGACGAATACGGTATTATTACTTTTATTATTATTATTTGTCCATATTTTATTTAGCAGTATCTTCTAAGTTGCAGTTTCTTTTGCAAAATCCTTAATCATTTCTTCTTATGGGAGGGTGCTATCAACCTGTTACATTTTGTTCCATTTAATTAATTCCAACATGACACATCCTTTGGGCCTCTTCCAACACTCTTTTCCTCAAGTTTATGGGTACTACTCATCGATCCCCTGGATCCTGCCACCACTCTTTTGGCTTCCTGACCCTTGACTATTGCCACCTCAGCTGGCCATAACAAAACCACGGCAAGTTATCTTATCCTCTGAAACCTCTGGCTGCCACATGTCTGATGACTGCACTTCATCTGATCCTCCTATCCATCCATCCATCCATTTTCTTCCGCTTATCCGGGGTCGGGTCGCGGGGGTAGCAGCCTAAGTAGGGAGGCCCAGACTTCCCTCTCCCCAGCCACTTGGAGCAGCTCCTCTGGGGGAATCCCAAGGCGTTCCCAGGCCAGCCGAGAAACATAGTCCCTCCAGCGTATCCTGGGTCTTCCTCTGGGTCTCCTCCCGGTGGGACATGCCCGGAACACCTCACCAGGGAGGCGTCCAGGAGGCATCCTAACCAGATGCCCGAGCCACCTCAACTGGCTCCTCGCTGATCCTCCTAGTGTACTACAATTCAAACACTGTGGTTTAGTCTCAGCTCCCTCATCTCCTGATCTCTCTGCACTCTCTCTCAATGTTCCCATCAACTGACCTGCCATCTCTATCTTCCCTTTACAGCTTCAGGTGCACTTGCCTGTCCTCCCTGTGACCTTTGACTTGCCCCTGTTCTCCTCATCCAAACTGAAATTCTGCTCTCTGAATCTCAGCTGCATCATGTCTGTAAACTGTTCATCTATGTCACTTTATTTATAAAGTACTTAAAACAGCAACAAGGCCAACCAAGTGCTGCTGATATTTATTTATGAACCTAATTAGACTATATTTCTCCAAACCGAGGTTGTACATAAAGCTATCTGCATCAGGTAAGATACTATTTGTTGGCTGGCTAGGTGTGTCTTTAAAGTCTTGTCTGGTCAGTCAATTGTTTAACTGGATAAAGGTTTTCAGGTGTGGCTGTAGCTGCAGGGTTGTCATGTGGGGGAGGCTGTCTGACAGTTTCATTGTCCTCTGTTTTAACAAACATTGTTTCTGTCAGTCGACTCTTTTTTAAGAATTGGCTCTTTTTTACATGTTTTTATCCAATCTTTTAAGTATTTATTCGAGCCTGGATGCTTTTTGGGTCATCTATCTGACATCTTTGGTCGGTGCCACCTCTGAGGTCTTACTTTTTACTGCTACCCATAATTGTCAGTTATGCTTTTCTGCATTGTTTTTTATTAATATATTTGTGTGGACGGTATCAAACTGGAAATGTCTCAAACGGACTCTTCTAGTGTCTCCTGGAGGCTAGGCTTCTGGGTAATTTCAGAGGGAAATTACTCGGACCACCACTTTGGGCTTGTAAACTCGAAGACAGATCAGATTTTAGATCTATTGATATGTCTCACCTAAACAAACCTAATAGAAAATTGAATGTAAATCACACAGTTCGTCTGTTAACACCACAGGGTTTCCAGAACTAGTGATATTACATTCAATATCTCTCAGTCATCCATCCAAGCACACAGATAGGAAAGAGAAAGAATCCCAAAGTAACGTGTTTAAAATTCACTATCTCTTTTTGGCTGAACCTCACTTTTTATGCCCAATAAGTTCTTGGTAAAATTAGTCTCACTGTATTTCAAGTTTTGAATTAAATTTAATTAGTCTCACTATTTTTCAGGTCTTAACTTAAATTTTCCTCACTTTTAAAAAGGTTTAGATTCATACAGTTAAACTCGTGTACATCATAGCTATAACTTTAGAAAATATAACTCACTTAAATTAGAAGGTCTTGGTTCAGCATGTTCTGTACAATGTTTTACAACGTACAAGGAATTCCTATTTATACTCACTTCTTGTCAAGTGTGTGATGTTCGTCTGGCATCCATCAATCAGCCACAATGGCTCTTGATTCAGACCTATGAAAGCTGGCCTGGCCGGGGAACTATCGACCCCCCAAGGCTGCAGTTTTATTGTATATTGTATTGTAAACTATTGGACAGGTTATGAAGTTGATATTGTTATTCATTTACTCATTGAGAAATATTAATTGACTCTGTTTTTTATTATAGATTGATTTGCTTGTGTAATTGAGAAAAAAGGGGCAGTTAAAATAAGATTTTTTTCTTCTCACTGCCTCCTTTCATTTTATGTTTGTTTTTTATTTTTCCAAATTTTTTCTTTCATACTGTATGTAACGTTATTTTTATATTGAATGTAAAATGAATAAATAAACTAAAAAATAAACTAAACTGTGAGATAGCCGTGGGCACAGACTTTCAGCTTGCCTTCATCAAAGACCGTCTTAGGGGAGGTGTGAAAATATCCCGGGTCCACGGCACCAGAGAATGATGGGTTTTAAACAAACCCTATAGCTTCTACAAAAATTATCACATAAGAAACAAGAGTTATCATATGATATTGAACTTGGCAAAGTTGGAAAACCGTCTCATAAAAAGCTGAAAAATAGTTTGCCTTACAAATGTCCGTCTCAGCCTTTTATTCACTTAGTGGGTGGGTGGTTTACAACAGAACAGGTTCAGACAGTTTCAAACAATAGATGTGGTCAGTTTTTACCAAGACAGGAACAGTAGGTCTTACAACAAAGAACTGAAACATTCTTTAGTTTCTGTTTTTCAGTAAACAACATTATTGTGTGAGACAAATACTTTTGCACAGAGTGAACAGATGGAGCTAGGTTTGCAAAGTACAGGTTTTATAAGTTTAAATGATCAACATTAACTTACTTCTAACACGGCCCATCACGGCTTCCAAACGATTCAAATGTTGGTCGACTGAGGAAGAGAAAACCACAACATAATCCAAATATAACAACAAGGACTGACCATTTTGAGGCTCAAACATTCGTTCCATTAATCGCTGAAATGTACTAGGAGCATTACATAGGCCAAATGGCATTCTATTAAATTCAAACAAACAAAAGGGTGTACATAAAGCAGTCTTCATCCTATCAGGTTCAGCCACTGGCACTTGATTATAGCCACTTGTTAGGTCGAGAGTGGAAAACCACACAGTTCCAGACAGAGCATCCAAGGACTCTTTGATTCTGGGTAGGGGGAAGGCGTCACGGCGGGTCTTACTGTTGACTTGTCTATAATCAATACACAGACGAATACTCCCGTCCTTTTTGACAATTACAATTGGAGAGGCGTAAGGGCTACTACTCTAACGAATCACCTGACTATCCAACAGCTGTCGAATGTGGCCTTCACAGCCTCATACTCTGAGAGAGGAATCCTCCTAAACTTCCATTTACTGATCACCTGATGATTTCATTCAATGTTAATCTTAAATTTTCCTCAGATAAACCTCAAATCACTCTTTCCTTCCGTAATATCAAGAATATACATGAAATTCTTTTATCTCATATTAATAATACCCTCTCCACTTTCAACTCCTCCAACCCAGATGATCTTGTCACATTATACAACACAAGCCTCACCAACATACTTAACTCTGTTGCTCCTCTAAAACTCGGACCGTTTCCTTCTCCAACTTTGCACCCTGGTTCACTCCAAAACTCCGCTCCCTGAAAACCAAAGGTCGGCGGCTAGAGCGTCTCTATAAAAAATCCGGTCTCACAATTCACAAGGAACTTTATGCAAACCACCTCATCCATTACAAGAACAGTATTTCTCAAGCCAAATCCAGCTACTTCTCAGACATCATCAGTTCCAATGTTGGTAATTCAAAAACATTGTTCTCTCTCCTTCACCGTTCTGTCTCATCTCCTAACTCTCTACCCTCTCACATGGTTTCCACAGAATTTTGCAACTCCCTGATGTCATATTTCAATGAAAAGATTATTTCAATTCATAAACACCTTGGACCAAATACTGCCCCCAGCATCCTTGTTGAACTCCCCCCTCCCTCCCTCCCTTTCTCTGTCTTCTCCCTCCCCTCTGCTGATGACATTGCTGACATTATCAGCAAGTCCAAGTCCTCATCCTGTCAACTTGACCCATTTCCCACATTTCTTGTTAAATCCTGTCTCCTGTCTCTGCTCCCTATCATCACTAATATCATCCACTCCTCTCTAACCTCTGGCATTGTTCTCAATGTTTTGAAAAGTTTCTGGAAGATTCAGTGACTCCGCCCCCAACCAATCAGGGACCGACAGTGTTCTGACATCACGTTTTAGTACCTACTCGTTCTGGTTAGAACCACAGAGCAGAAGGTCCTGAAAATAGTAACAGTTCTTAAGTACCGCTACTAATGGAAAAGCCTCAGAACCAAGCCAAGTGGGGTCCAGTTGGGCCATACCGGTACTAATGGAAAAGGGGCGTTAGTCACACCACTAGTGGTAGAAGGTAAAGAGTCTTGATCAGTCATAAACTTTTCTTGAAGTTTCTGGTTCTCCACCTGAAGGTGATGTATCATGTCCTTCAGTTCCATGGTTTCACAGCATAGAGTTCCTTTCACGTTCCACCACAGTTCGATCAGACTTGGTGTCCCTCGTCGAACCTGCTGCTGTTTCAGTAAAAAAAAAAAAAAATTAAAAAAAATAACAACAACACTAATCCTACCTAGCCCTATCCAACTCAATAAAACAAATTCCTGCAAGCATGTGCCACTGTCTTACAAAATCCTTCTAGCAACGCCAGTTTGTGACCTAGGGTACAGCTTTCATTATATATGGAGGGCCTTAGGCCCTCCTTTAACCAGACCACACAGATAAGTTTGTAAGAATCAACAGAGGCACTGCTGCAAGTTAGATACAGTTTATTAAAAATATAGCCACAATTTAGACTATAATTTAAGAATGACAACACTAGAAGTGGGAGATTATATTGGCTCTAGGAACCTTAACGCTAAAAACAAAAATAGTTAAAAACCCTTCCAAAACTAAAAGTAAAATAAATCAAAACTTAAACAGTAGCAAGCTAGCCTTCTCTAAAGTGAGACTAGTAAACTATGCTCTGTATGCCACTCTCTAGCAGTATGTCACCTCTGCACGAGTCATCAGCATCAGCCTGGAATCTGATCTCCTCTGCGATCTATCTACTTTTAAATGTAAACACTGATTACCTGTCTTCCTAACAGACCAGCTGCGCTCTATCACGGCGTCTTCCATATATGGGCAAAAGGAAGAGTGTACAGCGCCGTACTTCCGGGACAAGCTGCCCCGGCTACATAAGACTGTTGCAGCTCCTCAGACTGAAGGAGTATTTTTGCTAAAAGACTAAATGTTTCAACAAAAAAGGATCCGTCTAACAGACCTGACACAACCTTGTTAGATTTATCTACCTGGATTATTGATGACGCATCAGTGTTTAAAATGAGACAATTTCATTTCAGTCTTAATGTTTTCGTTGTATTTTACCCCCCCCCCACACCCACACCCAAAAAAATAAATAAATAGAACAGAGAAGAAAATTGCAGTTTTTCCAACTTGTCTGCAAACTGAGGGAACACTGAAATAAAAAATATCCTGGAAGTATAAAGTAGTTTGGTATGGTATGTCTTATAATGTAGGTAGGAAGGCAGTAATCTAAGGATTGATTTGTAAGTGAAGGTATACCAGTGCAGAAGTCTGCACTTGGATAAGGATGGCCAGTTTTACAAGCAAGTATAAAGTATAATGGTTTTTGAGAGGCTTACATTAAATTATAAATCATAGAAATCAATGGTAAGCAACATCTTTCATGTGCAATGTGCTGGCATTCATGTAAACAACATCCTCATAGTCTAGCAGTGGTAGGAAGGTTGCAGGTATGAGATTCTTATGAGCCAAAAAAAAAATATATATATCTTAGTTTTATCATCAGTTTCTTTTAAATGTCATCAATGAGGAATGTCATTAATTTGTAGGCAAAGATACTTTGTAAAATGTGAGATTGTTGTTGAAAGTAAAACTCAGA
Organism: Garcialebias charrua; assembly: GCA_038048925.1. Classification (NCBI taxonomy): domain Eukaryota; kingdom Metazoa; phylum Chordata; class Actinopteri; order Cyprinodontiformes; family Rivulidae; genus Garcialebias; species Garcialebias charrua. The sequence continues at coordinate 24,532 of JBBPBX010000321.1, forward strand.
GTTTTCCTTTTAATCAGTTTCAAAAGCCTTGCTGCAGTTCTGTCTTTGGTCATAATACATTATTCCTTTTTTAAATGTATGTTGGGTTGCTGAAAAAATAAATGAAAAGAAGTGAATCAAGAAAAAGAAGAGTTTAACTGCAGGCTATTTTCTTTATTGGTTGTGAAAATTTTACTTTTAGTTAGAAATCATAATTTAACATATAAATCTATTAAAGAGATATACGGTACTGAATTAATTTAGTTTAACATATTTGTGATTATTGAGGCATTTTGTTACTTATTAAAGTTGCATCTAAATGAAAATCTTGATATTTCCATTATCTTACCTTTTTTCTTGTTTTGCTCTTATGTTTCTTTTCAGAGGCCTTCGACCTGGTCCTGCGTCACGGCCGTAACTCCACCTTGCTCGTTCTGAAACTGGAGTTCCCAGGTATTTTAGCTGGGGCTCAGAGTTTGGTGGGGCAGCTTTTCCTGGACATGTCTCTCTACATCCTGGGCTCAGACTCCTCAGTGGACCACATGGTAGCAGCTTTCTTTGGGAAACTATTTCCCCTTGCATATCACCGACTGGTGGGAGGCGGGGGATCCTCCATGTCCGAGGAGTGTCTGCGAGGAGCTTGGAAGGACTCTGGAGCGTTTGGCCCTTATCCTAAAATGATTGTGACCCGTATGTCTCGCTCCCTCTTGGCAACACGAGTCTTCCTGCAGGCGCTGAACCTAGGCATCGAGGTGGTCAACACAACGAATCACCTGCGACCCGGCAGAGACTGCAGCCGGGCCCTGCTAAGGCTTTGGTACTGCCCACACTGTCAGGGCTTGCTAGGCCCAGCAGCCTGCACAGGCTTCTGTCAGGCTGTGATGCAGAGCTGCCTGTGGGGAGCAGCGGAGGTTCAGCCTCACTGGAGGAGCTACATTGACGGACTGGGAAGGCTGGCTGGAGGCATGAGAGGTGAACAGGACATGGAGGCCGTTGTTCTTAGACTACCTTCTATGATTAAACTGGCTCTAAAGCATGCTGCGAATGCCCGCAGCCGCCTCAGCACCCTGGTGAGCCTCCAACACCAACACACATTAGACAACTGTCACACTGTTGGCATTGCATTCAATGGAGGTGTCTTTCCACAAGTTCAATCACCTCACAGCTTTTACTGTAGAAGGCACTGCATTCAAATGGAGGTGTCTTTCCACAAGTTCAATCACCTCACAGCTTTTATTGAAAATCGTTCATAAGATTGTGAGGTAAAAAAAATTTGTTAAGTGCAGATAATTTTTATTTCGCTTAAATTCATTTCACATTAGTTTATGTATAATTGTAAATTCCAAACAAATATCACAATTTGAAGACATTATAAAATGCCAATTAATAAAAGTTATCTCTCTGAGGAATTCAACAGATTTAGTCAAATCATCACTTTTGCCACAATCTCCCATCCTGAGCAGCACATTGGTGACAGTGGAAAGGAACAACACTCTTTTAACAGGAAGAAGCCTCCAGCAGAGTCAGAACCAGGCTCAGAGAGGCAGCCATCTGCCTCCGCTGGCTCAGGTTAGAAAGGACTAAAAACAGACACGGACAGTGTCTGGCTGGTGTAGATGCAGTTTCTATAGGAAGAAAGACAACAAAAACAAAACAGGGATTAAAGGTAAATGCATACTGTATATATAAACACATATAGCAGCATAAGGGATTGCTCAAGAAACTCAAGTCAATCTTAACTATAGGATTTATCAAAAAGGAAAGTCTTAAGCCCAGTCTTAAAAGCAGTATCCGCCTCATGAACAGAAACTAGAAGGTAGATCCTCAAGAGAGAAGCCTAACAACTGAAAGCTCTGTCTCCCATTCTACTTTTAGAAACTCTAGTTAACCGCAAGTAAACCTGCAACCTGAGAGCAAAGTTCTCTGTTTGGCAAATATAGAACTATAAGATTTTAATTATGTAGCTAGGATGTTGGGAGCTTTGCATGTTAACAAAGCTGGTATTAAAATGAGGATGAAGTCAAACGAGCAGCTGCATTAGGATAGTTTTGAATCTGTGACATCAGAATCAGAATACGCTTTATTATCATTGCACCAAGATACGTACAGTCATCCAAAAGATGGACGACATCAAACATGATTTAAAGAAGTATTAACTGTAATAAAATTTCAGTCATAACAAAGGCAGGTTGACTTGAAGTCCCCATGCTACATCGGTTCTTTCAGAAATCACATCAAGATTAGGTTACCATTTTATTTATAGAGCACTTAAAACAGGGACAAGGCCAACCAAAGTGTTGTACAAACAAACAGGCAACACATAATCAACATACAAAATGAAGTAAAATCAGAATATATACATAAAAATAGATTAGATTACCGGTATATTAGATTAAACTTTATTGTCATTGTGTGGAGTTGTCAGGTTTAAACACCAAACATTATTAACCCTTGGATGCATGAACGACCAATACCTACACTCCTCCATGAGTGGGGTCAAAAATGACCCCAATTAGAATCAATGGGTTTTTGCAATGAATTTAAATTATGTCTTTAATTTTGGTTAAAGGCAGTTATATTTATTATATTTGGGTCAACAAAAGACTGATTTTACATTTAATATGGTTATTCATAACTTTTTATAAAAAATTTCACACGAAATAACATCAAAAATCTTCAAAAATTATTGCTAGAATGTCCATCTGTCTGAAGGACAAAAAAGAGAATGAACATACAACCAGAACACTGTACACTCACATGTGCCCACACAAACATATTTTCTCTAGTCACTGTGTGCAGTTGTCACAAACTATTTGCTTTTGGCTGTGACCATTGCACACTGCATTTCCTACACCAATTGGTGGCTTTGCTATTTTTGTTTCTTGGACACATCTGGCACCTCTCTCTCTTCTGTTGGCCCTCTGTGCCTCTCTCCTGTTACTTGTTTGCAACTTTTGTCACTCCACATCTTCCAGTTGCTTCAGTGATGTTGGTGGTATATCAGGGTACCTTGGGTTGTGTAGAAGACTCCCAAAAAGCACACAAATTGGTGCATTCCAGTTCTTCTCACTTCCTGCAAGGATGGTCACTCCAATGAAGGCCATGAGCTCCTGTTTGCTTAGATTTTTCCACTTTTTTCCTCTGCTTGTTGATACTCTTCTTCCCTCCATGTTTGTTCATGTCAACACCTCTTCTAATATACTATCCATCCATTATCTTTTACCCGCTTCTTCAATTTTTGGGTCACGGAGGTCGCCGGTACCCATGTCCAGCAATCACTGTGCGAGGGGCGGGGTACACCCTGGACGGGTCGCAAGTCCATCACAGGGCTACATAGAGACAAACAACCATTCACTCTCTCACTCACACCTAGAGACAATTCAGAGTTACCAATCAGCCTAACATGCATGTTTTTGGTCTGTGGGAGGAAACCAGAGTACCCGGAGGAAACCCACGCATGCACGGAGAGAACATGCAAACTCCACCCAGAAAGGCCCCCAGACCGGGATTTTAACCAGGGACCTGCTCGCTGAGAGGCAGCAGCTCTACCAGTTGTGCCACCATGCTACCCTTCTAATATACTATCAGTGATAAACAGCTTTCATGCATCTATTGGAGAGATGGTGCTAAACCCAGGTGCAAGCCCTGACCAACTTCTCAGTAAATTGTGGCTTGGTGTTTTAGCCTGGGTGGGAGATAACTCTGCCCAGTAAGAGCCCTTGTAGCTCATTCTGTTGGACACAATATCCATTCCCTCTTTGGAGGTCTCAGAGGACTCCTCCGTGTCTGACTGATCTTGTTCAGCAGAGGCAGGTTGGTTTCCAGACAGCCTGACATGTCCAGGTGGACAATAATCTGTATCCTCTACATTCAAGATGCCATATCCCGAGTCAGTACCACTGATGGGTTCTTCATCCCTTCTGTTCAGGATCATATCTCGAGCAAGGTCTTCGGGTATTGCTGTCCTCCAAATAGCCATGATAGTTTAGATGAGAAAACATAAAACACACAAACATGATACCTGGCTTCAACAAAGGACTATGACAACAATGGACAACAGCAACAACAATAGACAATCATAAAAGAGGCATTATTTTTAAAATAATATATATACAATATAATATATATAATAATATATAATAGGTTATCCAACAGGTTTGCATTTGTTACAAGGAATTATGAATACAGTGAGTTTCTACACAACAACTCCAGTAATATCAGCTGGCTTACTAAGCTAGTGTAATGTTAGCTAACATTATTTTGTAGTTAGCTAAGAGTGTCTACTTTGTTGACCAACAGGATGTTCTATCAGTAAAGTAATTGAGTTGGTAAATGAAGATAATACATGTTTACTGCTGTGTCAAACTGACCTCCTAGTGGTGAGACTGCAGGTATCAGATGTGTAAATGAGACAGAAAATGTATCTTGACAGTCACAGTTGGTAAGAATCAAAGGTTCCCAAAGAAAACCCTTGAGATTCTATAGGAAATGCTTGGGGTCATTTTTGACCCCACTCATGAAAAACTGGGGTAGTGACACAAAAACTGCAATTTCTGAAAATGTATAAAAACATTTAAAACAATTCAAATGGCTTGAAGTCACAAACATGTTTTATGAGGAATACCTGGAATATGGAAGAGTAAAAACTTTTAGTTTCAGAGATTTTGAAGAATAACAACCCTCGGGGTCATTTTTGACCCCACTTATGCATCTAAGGGTTAAAACAACACGTTGTAAAACAGAGAACAAGACACAAGTGATTTGAGTATCTTTCTTGCAAGGAGAGCGCCGAAGGTATTGTTCATGTCACAACCTTCTAACTCGCTCTGCTTCTTAGTTGCTCTCCTTGTCTTTTATTGAGTTTTAGGAATGCCCTAGTTACACAATGTCTCAACCGCTAAGGGAGAGGGGAAAACCGGTTGAGACTGGTTCACACATAGGTACACGTCAACATGTTGAACAACATTCTTCCAAGATGGAGTGGAAAACAACTGCACACAGTTGTTTTTCCCCCTGCCAGCACGAGAACCTGTTCCAACAGCCAGTTTTGCCCAGGGTGTGTTACCGGTCGAACAGGTTTCCTGCACACAAACTTATCACAAGCATTAGTCTCAAAGAACACTTACATTGTTCACTTCTAGGTTAAAAAGGGATAAGTTTAAACACAAAATGTATTAAAGAATATAAATGTGATAATATGTATTTACAATTACTCCAACATTTCCCTCCTGTTTATCACATTTACAGGTTCTCCAGTCGCTCAACAGCATCTTCAATAGATTTTCTGCTATGAGGTCATCTACAAGAAATGTTTACACTCAGAGGTTAGCCCTTAGTTGCCTGGACATTATCATCATCTGAGTCCAAGGCAGAATTAGGTTCAGGAAAGTGGATCTCATAATCAGTTAAATCATCAGTATTTTCATTAACAGGAAGCAGCGTGTACAGCTACTTTTCCAGGGGAGCAATAGCTGTGTTAATAAGGCGAGTAAACATCGCTCTAAGACATAGAATACAACAACACCCACACAAAATCAGGATTGCTGCAAGCACTGCTATGGAGACAAGAATGGAGGAAATGAGGCCACTCCATCTGCCAAAATACTCCCCAAAGCGATCCCACATGGAGGTGTCAACCCCAGAATGGTCTTTCATTTTGACACTAAGTGCATGCAGTCCATCCAACGCTTTGGTCAAGCTGCCATCTGTCGCCGTGTTGTTGGGCACAAAAGTGCAACATTGTTGACCAAAGATGGCACAAACTCCGCCTTTCTCTGCCAAAATCATGTCCACCGCAATGCGGTTCTGGAAAGCCATTAAAGAGGTAGCTGACAACTGCTCATGTACCGCTTCAAATCCAGCCACAGTGTAGTTGCTCAATCTCTGAACGTTGTAGTGGATGTAGTTGATTATTTCTACATTTTTATTTACAGTAATGAAAAGAAGGATACTTTCAAATCCTGCTGCCACTTGATTTGCTAATTTATATTCATCAGGAACCCCTCTGGGTATTCCTATAGCATCTATGTATGTAGGATCATGACCTGGTGGTGACACATCTCTCTTGGATCTCTTACTCCAAATAGTTTACAATACTGGTCTAACTTCAGTTGTCAAGGTATTCTCATTCATGCACACCATCCAACTGACGTACCAACATAGGTCACATGACCTGAGGTCAACTGACACAATGACATAAGTCACATGACCTGAGGTCAACTGACTGACCGACACAGGTCACATGACCTGAGGTCAAGTGACGGACAGACACAGGTCACACGGCATGAGGTCAACTGACGGACCGACACTGGTCACACGACATGAGGTCAACTGACGGACCAACACGGGTCACTTGACCTGAGGTCAACTGACGGACCGACATAGGTCACACAACATGAAGTCAACTGATGGAACGACACTGGTCACTCGACATGAGTTCAACTGACGGACCGACACAGGTCACACGGCATGAGGTCAACTGACGTACCGACACAGGTCACACGGCATGAGGTCAACTGACGTACCGACACAGGTCACATGACCTGAGGTCAACTGATGACCGACACAGGTCACATGACCTGAGGTCAACTGACTGACCGACACAGGTCACATGACCTGAGGTCAACTGACGGACCGACATAGGTCACACGACATGAAGTCAACTGATAGACCCACACTGGTCACTCGACATGAGGTCAACTGACGGACCGACACAGGTCACACGGCATGAGGTCAACTAACGTACTGACACAGGTCACATGACCTGAGGTCAACTGATGGACCGACACAGGTCACATGACCTGAGGTCAACTGACTGACCAACACAGGTCACATGACCCGAGGTCAACTGACTGACCAACACAGGTCACATGACCTGAGGTCAAGTGACGGACCAACACAGGTCACATGACCTTAGGTCAAGTGACGGACCAGCACAGGTCACACAACATGAAGTCAACTGACGGACCAACACAGGTCACATGACATGAGGTCAACTGAGGGACTGACACAGGTCATATGACCTGAGGTCAACTGATGTACCGACACAGGTCACATGACCTGAGGTCAACTGATGGACCGACACATGTCACATGACCTGAGGTCAACTGACTGACCGACATAGGTCACATGGCATGAGGTCAACTGACGTACCGACACAGGTCACATGACCTGAGGTCAACTGACGGACCGACACAGGTCACATGACCTGAGGTCAACTGACTGACCGACACAGGTCACATGACCTGAGGTCAAGTGACGGACAGACACAGGTCACACGGCATGAGGTCAACTGACGGACCGACACTGGTCACACGACATGAGGTCAACTGACGGACCAACACGGGTCACTTGACCTGAGGTCAACTGACGGACCGACATAGGTCACACAACATGAAGTCAACTGATGGAACGACACTGGTCACTCGACATGAGTTCAACTGACGGACCGACACAGGTCACACGGCATGAGGTCAACTGACGTACCGACACAGGTCACACGGCATGAGGTCAACTGACGTACCGACACAGGTCACACGGCATGAGGTCAACTGACGTACCGACACAGGTCACATGACCTGAGGTCAAGTGACGGACCAGCACAGGTCACACAACATGAAGTCAACTGACGGACCAACACAGGTCACATGACATGAGGTCAACTGAGGGACCGACACAGGTCATATGACCTGAGGTCAACTGACGGACTGACACAGGTCACATGACCTGAGGTGAACTGACGGACCAACACAGGTCACATGACCTGAGGTCAAGTGACGGACCAACACAGGTCACATGACCTAAGGTCAAGTGACGGACCAGCACAGGTCACACAACATGAAGTCAACTGACGGACCAACATAGGTCACATGACCTGAGGTCAAGTGACGGACCAACATATGTAGCCCACTGAAAGGGACCGGGGGATTTAGAAGCCAAGTTCACTTGCGCAAAAAAGCGCAGCCTTAGTCAAATTAGTGTGCCCCCTCCTGTGGTGCGCCAGTAATGGCCTTATTTACAAAACAAAAGCGCCTGTTAACAGCTCATTATAGGATGTTAGCTAAAATCCTTTGGGTCACTCGACCCGTCTCTGGGTTCCAAAGGTAGAAATGTTGAATGACCCTTCTCTGGGACTTCTAGTGTTAAAGAAGATGTAGAGATCATTAGCTTGGGGTCTATATACATATAGTGAAAGATGGTAACAAGGCGTTGAGTTATATATCCCTGAAGCTATATTTGTTTTGGCGAGTGACATTAAAGTTGTATTGAAATTAAAGACCAGGTATTGTTGTCCTTGGACATTGGTCAAGTTTATATTCAATATTTTAGACCAGTTCTGGGCCTTTAAGTTGTCCGGTTGTGGCGTCCAACTGTCACTTGTAGTAGTAAATACGTCACCCCAGCTTGCACTTTCCCACCAGTGGATTGTGCTTAAATACCAATCATAGCCTGGCCATTGGTTTCCATTGTATCCTCCCACCGTTATGCTGTTTAAATTTAACCACACAGATTCAATGAACGTGGGAGTATGATAACACACAAATGGTTCTTCCCTCTGTAGAAGTTTCGTCTGGGTTCTCATGCAAGGATTGGGGTATGGTGTACTGACACGGCTGGGCACGCTTCTTTTTTGTACTATTTTATTTGTTTCTTGAGTCCACTCTCTTTCCCACGGTTTAGTTAGGGTTATCCAGGTTACCAATAAGATTAGAAATGCTACGGCTGTTAAACCTTTATTTTGGTCTGTGGTCCTCATAATGCTGAACTAGGTTTTCTTCCTAGTAGCTCACAGAGTTGTGGACAATCTTCACCGATTTGAGATGACTGTATACTATAAATACAGCCCCCTTTGAACAACGGACTCCCTCTGTGAGCTGAACGAAGAATTCCTAAATTCAGTTCTAATTTCCTATTTTATTTAAACTGTATACCAAATTATGAGGACCACAAAACACAAAAGTACAGTTTAGGCAAAAGAAGCTAATGAAAAAGTCTATTTTAGTCATTTTTGCTCTCAGCAATCAGTTTATTCATCCTTGTTTTGAATCATAAGTTTGCAATGGCTTAAGTGGACCCACGTGCTTCGTTCAGCTATTTTTGGTGACGTGTTTATGGTCAAGAGTACCTGGAAAGGTCCCTCCCACTTGGGTGAATGCCAGTGTTTCTTTTTAATGCTTTTAATCAAGACCCAATCTTCTGGCTGTACCAGCTGGTCGTCCTGTTGAGAAATAAGAGTAGGATCATTGTCAGTGTTTTGCTGTTTTTGTTGTTTTTCTAACATCTTTCTCATGTAGTTAGCAAGTGTCATTTCTTCATTCGTCTCCCAGGTATTTTTGAACAATGGGAGTTTATATGGTCTTCCATACAGAGTTTCAAAGGGAGTTAGGCCTGTGGTACTGGTAATGTTTATGTGCATTTTTACAAGGTCTAAGCATTGAGTCCAAGGCCTTCCTGTTTCTTCCATGCATTTTTTAAGTCTGTTCTTTATTGTACCATTTTTCCTTTCCACCAGTCCTGCACTTTGAGGGTGGTAACTGCAATGGTGTTTTAAATCTATGTGTAAGGCTTGTCCTATTTTTGTAATGACCTGATTTACAAAATGTGTGCCATTATCACTATAGATTTTTTCTGGTATACCAAATCTCGGTATTATGTCTTTACAAAGGGCTTTTGCCACTGTTAATGCATCTGGGTGTTTAGTTGGAAAGACTTCAACCCATTTTGAAAACTCATCAACTATTACCAAACAGAACTTTTTCCCTTCACTTTGGTTTAGTTCTATGAAATCCATACGTAGTTGTTGGAATGGATATACTGGTTTAGGAAACTGACCTCTTTTGGGTCTCAGGTTCCCCTGAGAATTGTGTTTCATACAGATTAAACATGCTTTACAAAAATTTTTTGAATAAGAGTTGAATCCATAAGTTGTGTATAGTTTTCCCACTAAGCCTACCATCCCTCCTGTTGAGACATGAGTCTTCCCATGGCTCAATATTGCTACGCATTTATAGAGATTTTTTGGTAGGATTGGTTTGTTTTCAGGACAAGTGAAAAGACCATCTGTTTGTTTGGCTCCTTTTAAGAGCCACATTTTTTGTTCATTTAGAGATGCTTGTTGCTGCATTTCTTTAATGATTTTCTCATCAATAAAAGTTTGATCAGCAAAGAACATGTTTGTTGGAGTTTTTAGTGCAGCTTCCTTAGCTATTTTGTCTGCAAAGGCATTTCCCAAACTTACTGGATCTTTTCCTGTTGTGTGTGCAGTACATTTACACACAGCCAATCTGTATGGCAGTTGCACAGCCTGGAGTAGGTCTAACAACAGTTGCGCATGAGTCACAGGTTTTCCTGTGGACGTTATCATGCCCCTGTTTTTCCAGTGTTGTGCAAATGTGTGTAGAGTTGAAAATGCATATTGGCTGTCTGTGTAAATTGTAGCTGCTTTGTGTTTCATTAATTTACACGCTTCTGTTAGTGCGATTAATTCTGCTGCCTGTGCAGAAAAATGCTGTGGCAAGGCTTCTGCTTTTAGCACAGTTTCACTTGTGACCACAGCATATCCTGTTTTTGTTTTTCCTCTCTCGTCTTTACGAGAAGATCCGTCTACAAAGATTACTTCCCCTTCAGTCAGAGGAACATCTGTTAGGTCGGGCCTGCTTTTTGCTGGGATTTCTGCTAAGGCTTGGCAGTCATGCTGCATTCCGTCATCTGGTGTGGGCAGAAGTGTTGCTGGATTCAACACTGTGCATCTCTCAATAGTCAAGTGTGGTTGAGAGAGTAGGATAGACATGCATGATAGGTGCCTAGCAGGTGATAAAAATGTCATATTGGTTTGTAAAAGTAGAGCTGAAACTGCGTGTGGGACTTTTAGGGTCAATGGGTGGAACAAAACAATGTCTGCACTGCTGCTAACCGCGAGTGACGCAGCTATCACAGCTCTAACACAGTGAGGGAGAGCTTGTGCAACTGGGTCGAGTTTAGAAGAGTAAAAGGCAACAGGTTTTGTTTTTGTTCCCTGCACTTGTGTTAACACAGATGTCATAAACTGATTTTTGCAGCCTACCATTTGAACAAAGGGTTTGCTGTAATCTGGCAAGGCCAAGGTTGTGCTGCTCACAAGCTGTTGTTTTATTTTACAAAAGGCCTCTTCAGATTCTTGGTTCCAAATGAGCTTGTCAGACATTTTTAATTGTTCAGTGTACATCATTGCGCTCAATGGCGCTGTTATTTCTGCATAATTCGGAATCCAACTTCTACAATAGTTAGTTAAGCCTAAAAATGACGTCATTTGTTTTTTTGTTTGTGGTTTTGGTGCTTGTAGTACAGCTGTTTTTCTTTCTTCTAGGATTGTTCGTCCATTTGTGCTTAGCTGATGTCCTAAGTACTTTACAGTTGGTTTACAGAATTGCAGTTTGTTTTTGCTTACTTTATGACCTTCTTCAGCTAGGTGTTTAAGCAAGGCTAATGAGTCTGCTAAGCACTGCTCTTCATTCTCTGAAGCGAGTAAGATGTCATCAACATAGATTAACATCTGGCTGCCCTTGGGAGGATGAAAAGTGGACAGGCTTGAGTTGATTACTTGTGAATATATTGTTGGAGATTCACAGTATCCCTGAGGCAATCTGGTGTAACTGTATCTTTTGCCTTTAAAAGTAAACGCGATTATGGACTCTGCGATGCATGGCGTTCTTTTCACCCTGATAGCAAAGAATATTCTTTCTTTTCACATGTGCATCACTCATATTCTCGTATAGATTATTTCATAGTAAGCAATTCATTGCTGACCAACATTTCAGACACTAAGATCCACACCATTGCTGTCAGCGATCATGCACCAGTTACTCTATATTTAGATTATAAAAAAGAAACTAGAAAAAATATAAATTGGAGATTCAATACATCACTGCTTCAAGAAGAAGAATTTTTGCAATATTTTAAAATAGAATGGGCATCATATTTAGAGTTGAATGATTTGCCAGGAACATCAGCATGTACACTTTGGGAGGCTGGGAAAACAGTTATGAGAGGTAAAATAATATCCTATTCAACAAATAAAAAGAAAAAAGAAAATAAACGTATTGAGGAATTAGAGAAATCCATTAAACTATTAGAAGGTCTACAAGAAGAGGAAACACAGCAAAAACTACGCAAAGTAAAATTAGAACTAAATGAAATTATTGATAAGAAAAATAAATTCTTGATACAAAGACTTAGATTAGATAATTTTGAATACGGTAATAAATCAGGGAGCTTTTTAGCTAATCAACTTAAATTAAACAAAGAAAAAACATATATATTTGGTATTAAAGATAAAGATGGAAATATAATTCATGATGAGGGAAAAGTAAACAATGTTTTTAAAGATTTCTATAAAACTCTATACACTCCACAAATAAATCCATCTAATGAGGATATTAATGAATTCTTAGAGAAAGTAACACTCCCAAAACTAGATATTAGTCAATCATCAAAACTAGACTCACCATTAACTTCAGATGAGCTCCATGAAGCAATTAAAAGCATGCCTAATAAGAAATCGCCAGGTCCTGATGGATATCCAGTAGAATACTATAAAAAGTTCTGGGATATACTGGAACCAATATTTTATAGAGTGCTACTTGAGTCAGAAGAAAATGGCAGGCTACCAACACATATGAATTCAGCCAACATTAGTCTCTTATTAAAGCCAGGCAAAGACCCAGTATTACCTACGAGTTATCGTCCAATCTCTCTCATTAATGTTGATGTTAAAATAATTTGTAAAGTCTTATCTAAAAGACTAGAGAAGATAACTCCTGTTATTATACATCCAGACCAAACCGGATTCATAAAAGGAAGACACTCAGACACAAATACACGAAGATTATATAATGTAATAGAGTATTCGTATTTTAAAAATATTGAAACAGCTATTTTTTCTTTAGATGCTGAAAAAGCATTCGATAGAGTAAATTGGAATTTCTTATTTGCTACCTTAAATAAATTTGGATTTGGGGATTACTTCATTAACTGGTTAAAAATATTATATAGTTCACCAACAGCGTGTGTCAGGACAAATAATCAATTATCTTCAAGCTTCTGTTTACAGAGGGGCACCAGGCAAGGTTGTCCACTTTCACCAGCATTATTTGCTATTTTTATTGAACCGTTAGCAGCAGCAATAAGGCAAAGTGTTGATATTAAAGGCATAAAGGGTAGAAACATAGAACATAAAATGAGTCTTTATGCTGACGATGTTTTGCTTTTTCTTGAGAACTCAGGAAACTCAATATCCAATGTTATCAAGTTAATAAACTCATTTTCAAAAGTTTCTGATTATTCTATAAACTGGACAAAATCTACAGTGCTTCCGATAAATTGTGTGTTTAATAATTCTCTTAATGAAAGACTACAATCAGGTAATATTAAATATTTAGGTGTTAATATCTCTCCTAAATTGGAGGATTTAATAAAATTAAATCATATCCCATTATTAAAGAAAATTGAAGACGATCTTACTAGATGGAGATCTCTACCCATATCACTTATGGGAAGAGTTGCCTCAGTAAAAATGATGGTGCTGCCGAGAATAAATTATTTATTCTCAATGATTCCAAATAAACCTTCAAATGAATGGTTTAAGTCCCTGGACTCTTCTATATCTAAATTCCTTTGGAACAATAAAACTCCGCGTATTAGTTTAAAAACATTACAAAAATCTAAAGATACCGGAGGATTAGAACTTCCAAACTTTTATTACTACTATTTAGCAAACAGATTACAATATATATCAAAGTGGTTAAAACCGAATGCACTAGATGAAACTTGGATAGATATAGAACAAACTTTATGTAATAATATTAGGATTTCAGATCTACCATTTATCAGTACAGATTTAAAAAGACATGTCTGCTTTAAGAGCATCAATATTAGCTCATCTCTGACAGCATGGTGGGAGTATCTGAAAATGACAAAGTCTTCACTACTCCCATGTAGACATACACCTCTCTGGAACAATCCTGACATTCAACAAGAAAATAATATGTTAAATTTCCCAGGTTGGAGAATGAAAGGTATTGAATGTCTGGAACACATATTTGAGGGTATAGACTTTATTCCATTTAATAAATTAATAATACAATATGACATTGATAATAAATATTTCCTACAATACCAACAAATTAAGTCAATTGTAAAAAAGAAATTTAAGCTTAATAAAACATTGTTGGAAACCCCAACATGTGTGTTAGAGTTTATTAATTTTCAACCACCGAAATTATTATCTAAAATATACAAAAAATTGTCTAGGATCGATGACTCGATAGCACTACCTGTTGAAAAATGGGAGTCAGATTTATCAATCAACTTTGAACAAAAAATTTGGTCTCAAGTATGTTCAAATACTTTTAAATTGACTAGACTCTCCAATTTACAATTAATACAATATAAGGTTCTCTATAGAGTACATTATACAGGGGAGCGAATGTTTAAGATGGGCTTTATACCATCTAACAAGTGCTCACAGTGCATAAGTAATACACCTGATGATTATATTCACGCGCTCTGGTTCTGTCCACCCGTTCAGAGGTTCTGGGTACAGGTATGTGAAGACTTGTCTAAATGTTTGAAAATTAATATCCCACTCTCTCCATCTGTTTGCTTATTGGGTATCTTTGAAGATGTTATACTAGAAAAAAATACATCCTATATGCTTTTCACTGCCTTATGCATCGCAAAGAAAACCATACTCGTAAATTGGAAAAATAAAAATAATCTTAGCGTTAATCAGTATAAAAATCTTCTGTTAGATCATATTAGTCTTGAAACAGCATCTGCCGACACATTGGATCAACCTATTTGGCATTCTTTGATCGGCTCCGTTACGTAGTGAGGGTGGGGGGTCTGGGATGTGGCCTTGTGGGGCATTGGGACTGGAGGGGGGGGAGGTTGGGGTTTGGGGCGCCGGGGGGTTAGGGCTGCTTGGGCGGGGAGGACCTCGTCTTCGACCTGGGGAGGACCGGGGGGGTTCTGGGGGACATCTACTGGGGGCGGCATGCGGGCCCTCGGGTGGTCGGTGGCGGCGGTCATGGGTCGCCGGTCGGTGACCCGGCTGTGCTGGGGTGGTTTCGGGGTGGGTGCCGGGGGCTTGGGACTCTGGGGGCGCGTCGTCCCCGGGCTTGGGCCTGGTGGGGGTCGGGGGTCTTGGGCTCTGGCGGGCGGGTCGCCGGGCTATGGGCTGGCTGGCGCTCTGGTGCCCAGCTCTGGCCGGGGGCTCTCGGCTCGCTGGTGGGTTGGGGTTCATATGCTGGGGGGTGGGTGTCTGGGGGCGTGACTGGTGGCCAATGGGAGGGGGCGGGCAAACCCAGCCTGGGTGTCTAATGTGTTATGTGTTCTGAAAGTTGTTAATATGAAGGGTGGGTATAGTATTTCTTCTGGGGTGGGGATTAGGTGGATGTCCTGGATGATGGTCTTGGACTATACTTGGCCGGTGTGCGGGCCCCGGTTGGGGCCTGTTCTTGGTGCTTCCTGGCTCTGTCGACGGTTGGGCGGGCGCTCTTGGCCGTGTCGTCCATGTGGGATTTTGTGTCCTCTTGGACGGCGGGCTGACTGCGGTTCGCAGGGGTCGTGGCGGCCCTGGCGGGTGTGGGCTGTTGGTTCTGCTGTTGGCGGCCCTCGGGGCCGTGTCCCTCTCTGGTCTTGGCTCAATGTCCTGGCGGTCGGAGAGGTGTTTCCTTTACCTCGCTCCTTGGGTGGACCTTGGCGAGCTGGGGGGTAAGCAGGGTCAGCGGGGGAGCTGACTCGCTGTGGGAGCACTGTTCCTGCAGTTATTTTTCTCCCCATCCCTCAACACGCACCTCCGCCCTCTTCATCTTAAATTAATACATGTAGGGAATTTGGGTCTCGGGTGTGCTGCAATGGTTTTACATCTCTGTTGTTAAGAGCACCTGGGACTCAATTTTATATACACTTTAGACATTCATTCATAAACATCTTCATAAAAGTCACATATAGGGAAGGAGTGAGCACTATGGCTATGGGTGGCGGGATGACATCAATCTCGCCCCCATGCCTATGCTCACTCAACATTATGCATTTAGACAATTAGGGCCTGGGTTAGAGTTGGAGTGGAGGGGAAACTGGTATAATGCCAGCCTTTGCTCCTTCTCTTTCCTTTTTAAATACACTTTACAACAACACTCACCAACAGTACATTTGGGGACGGGGGTGTGTGTGTCGGGGTCTTGATTTGTTAATTTCAATTTTATTTATTATGTATTTATTTATATATTATTTATTTATTTTTCTCTTGCCCCCCTGGTTGCCTTGCGGACATTCTGGGGGTGGGCCGTCAGGGGTTGTGCTGGGGAGTGGGGGGGTTCGGGGCCTGCGGGTTCGCCGTGGGCGGGGCTGGCAGTGGGCTCCCTCTGGGGCTGCTTGGGCTCGGGTGTCCTGTCCTGTCCTGTCGGCAGGGCGCGGGGTGTGCCGGATCTTGGACGTCTGCTGCTCTCCACCCCAGAATGAATGGGTCTACCTCCTGGGTTTGGATGTGGGCTGCCCCATGTAGGTAGCAGGTACATGTCTTGGACCTAGGGGGTATAGAGTGTGCATCGGGATTATGAATGGAGCGTGTCGTTATTGTTTGTCTTTCTGTGACTGAGGGTGAGGATGAGGGTGGGTCTGAATGAGTGTGTCTGTGTATGAATGTTTAAGTGTCAGGCTGGGACTTGGACTGCCCCCTCTCTGATACTTCTGAGGCTACCCAGTGTCGCGCTCCTGCCACGTGGCCCCCTGGTGGGTGTTCCTCTGCCTACGGGCGTGCTTGGGGCCCTCACTATCTGGGGCTGGGCGCTTGGGCGTTTGTCAGCTCGGCCTGGTGGCTGCCTGGTGGGGCTCGGGTCCTCTGGTCCTGTCAGGTCTGGACCTGAGGGATGGGCGTCCCCGGTGCCCGAGCCTCGGTGACCGGCCCTGGGGCTACGTCGGTGCAGCGGGCTCCGGCGGGGGCCTGTGTATTGTCGCTGTTGACCCCGGGGGGTCATTGTGTGTGGTCCCTGGTGGGGTTCGTCCGGTTCTTCCACTTGGTCGGATCTGGGGAGTGGACGAGTGGCTCGTCCTGTTCGGGTGGTCCTGGGGACTCTGGGCTCGGGGTCCTTCCTGGGGTCTTGGGCTTTGATCGCCCCTTCGTCTGTCTCGGGCTTTGGGGGGACGGGTCTCTGATGCTTCACAGTCGCTACTAAATGTTCTATTGGAGGAACCTCATTCACTTATGCATGCTCACAACCACACACAAATGGATGCAGGGATGTATAGTAGATGTATGTAGATGGGTATATAAATGAATATAAATATATATGTATGTATATTGTATATATATTTGTAGGTATGGGTATGTGTATTTATAGAAATATTTGCAAGGTCATGAATATTATCAGTCTTTATGCTTGTATGTTTCGTTGTTGTGTTCTGTCATGTGCTTTGCAGGATTGTGGACGGAGGTTTGGTGTGTTTGCCTTGTGCTCTTTCTGTGGACAATTGTTGTTTTGTTGTCTCACTTTCTCTTTTCTTTCTTTCTCTCTATTAAAAAAATAAAAAAAAAAAAAAAAAAAAATAAAAAAAAAAAAAAAAAAAAAAAAATAAAAAAATACATATTGGAGTGAGAGGATGGCTATAAGGTGTGAAGGGAGGCCATCTATAAATGGGAAAAACAAGAAAAATACCTAAACAATTATTTGTTAGCTCGAAATTATAGCAGAGATGTGTTTCTGTCTATCATTTTCTTAATAAATGCACTTTAATGGTCAAATTAGCTGCATTTCGCCACCGTGGTGCAGCTTGCTGCTGGATTGAAGCAGTGAGCAGAGAGGTGGGGAGAGTATGGCAGGCCGATTGGGTCATTAATAGCTAGTGAAGATTCTCAGTCATCCAGGACATGGTGAATTCTAAAAAGTGCAATAAAAAAACAAAGTATAGTATAATAGTATAATAAATAGTATAATAAATAAAGACCAGTTGTTTTTGTCTTGAACTTTTTTTAATTTGTCATTAAAGGCACGTTTTCCTATTACATGATACAACAGCCAACAGCATGCCATACCCTATGGGGCCATCAGGAACTGCAGGTTTTTTTTTTCAGTCAGAATGAATGGAAACGGCCATATTTCAGTCAAATGGTTTATAAATATGGGGGGAAAAAATCTATAAATATGTCACTTCGTCCTATAAGTTGCAAGGCATGTAAATTATGCAAAAAACTGCAACTTACAGGATGAAAAATACAGTAGTTATTATTTTTCTCCCTCTCTTTTTGAATTATGCATGTGTTCAGTGTTGAATTACTTTAACTAAACTGTTCTGTTTTCAAGTTTACAGTTTTTGTTTGCCATTAGAGATATGCTGTGTGTGGGAACAATTAAACTTTTTCTCTTGGGTTAGATTTAAATAACAAATAGGTCAGTGCTTTTATTGAGGCAAGAAGCAAATTGATGTACTGTATCCAGTAATTGTTATAAAACTACATTTACTACCAAAGCTTAGGAAGAAAATGACAGTAATCTTATCACTTTACAATTAGTTGCATGGAACTGAAATACAACAGGTTGCCGCTACGGTTACAGCTCGGTGCCGTGATGGTATTAAAAAATATTTTGATGGTATTAAAAAGGTATTAAAAGGTATTAAATTCAACTCTAGAATTTCTGCATATACCCTGAAGAAGAAGAAGACTCTACTAGACTCACTTGCCTTCAAAGGCCACAGGGCTGTCAGAGTACCCTGTCCCCAGCTTGGAAATATCAAAGACACCTGAAGAAGTCAAACTTTTTGTAAATAACTCCGATAAAGTTTTCCTCAGCAAAAGGTTACACAGTAAACATTCTTTTTATTTATTTTTTTGTATAAATGTATTCATTTTAAAATACAATACCAAACAATCCCAGAAATTATACGAATACAAAATATAAAATGAAAGGTAGCAGAAGGAAGAAAAAATCTTATTATATCTGCCCCTTTTTTCAAACAATCAGTTCAAACAATAATAATCTTCCAGCAACAGAACAAAATGAATAACTCTTTGTAATTTTCTAACTCTAATACAATACACATTGAGCTACTTCATATACATAACATAAACATAAAAAACATAAAAGTTATTTTGGTTTATCTGCTCTTGAGGTCAATTATGACTTTTGTGAAACACTGAATGCAACATTACTCAGCAGAAAATTGACGCAGAGGCCAAGTTTGAAATGTTACATTTACAAACATTGGGCCTCATGCACGAAAATGTTCTTATTCTTATCCTAAATTTCTCCTACTTTTGTTCGTACGAAGCGTTCGTACGAACATGCCACGTCAGAACCAACAAAGTCTTCTATCCACAGGAAAAGCGTGTAAACGGGCTGCTTAAAGGTGATGAATTCCACCTGTTCTACTCACCTGCGCGTGCTCGCGTGAAGGTAATTTACATAATTTCCACCCCTCAAAACACCATATAAGGCCACGCTTCCTGCCTTCTGACAGCAGGAAGTGTCCATTCATTCAAACTCATGAAGTAAAATGAGGAACTTCACGCGTTCGGAGATCTGCTCTCAGTCGCGCTGTGGCTACCCCACCCCCCCCCTGCAGGTGTCGGATGGTCAAATATCTTTAATGTTAGTGTAAAGTTTGTAAACAACTGTGTAGTTTCACTTATTCAGAAGAGCTGTGGCGCACCGCTGCCCCCCCCCCCGCAAGTGTCGGATGGTCAAATATCTCTAATTTCAGTGTACTGTGTTACATTATAGTTTCACTTATTCAGAAGAGCTGTAGCGCACCGCTACCCCCCCACCCCCCGCAAGTGTCGGATGTGTTTTTCAACAGAAGCATTTTAAATGTCTCTAAACTACAGTTAACTTCATATTAATATTGTAGTGCATGCTGTGTGTCCCGTGGGTCGTACAGTATCAGAAATCAAGAATAAATGGTTTGATCTGAAAATGGCTTCAAACAAACGTCTCGCCGCAGCACGGACAGGAGGAGATCAGTCTGCGAGATGGATGGACAATACTGTAAATGCCACGCTGCAAGACGCGTGCCAACATGTTTTGCAGCACAAATGATGCGCGCACCTCCTGGTCAGCGCGCAACCACCACATTCTGCAGGTTATATTTCGAATCAGATATAATAATCTATTGCTCCGATGGTGTTTGACACAAGATCAGTCTTAATTCGTACTTGTTCTGCGGCGGTGTGAATTTTATGTACCTGGGTGAGGAGCGGCTTTGATGACCAAGGAGCGCACGACTCACTGAAGCCTGCGCGACACACCAGACAAATTAAACTTAAAATTATAATTCTAATTCAAACAGAATAACCTATTGTCAAGAATAATTATGGTGCGTGATTTTTTTAAACTCTAAATATTTTCTAAATAACGAAATATGAAGTTATTCGTGGAGAAGATCCGTCTGGATGACAGCAGACTGACGCTCCTAAAATATACGACAGGTCCGGACCACTCGTAGATTTTGTTCGTATCTGAATAAATTCGTAGGATACGAAAACAGTGTTGGATGCCACAAATGATCCTTAATCACTCGTACGCACAGGATAAGCACATATCTGTGCGTACGAACGGTTTGTGCATGAGGCCCATTAACCTTTCAGCACATTTTAATGTCAGTTGTTGAACATATAAGCGGGGGAAAAATCGCATTATTGGTGGAGGAATTTATGTTGCAGCAACATTATCAATGTGTGAGGAAGCGTTTCAGGTATTGATTTCAACAGCTCTTTGACCACATTGTAGTGCTGCACACAGTGAAACAGTTATTTACTCTCCTCTGTCTCTGTCTGTCAGTGCGGGTGTGGGCAGGACCGGCTGTTTCATTGTGATTGATGCCATGCTGGAGCGCATGAAGCACGAGAAGACTGTGGACATTTACGGCCACGTGACGTGCATGCGCGCCCAGAGGAACTATATGGTCCAGACCGAGGATCAGTACATCTTCATCCACGAGGCGCTCCTGGAGGCTGCGACTTGTGGCAACACGGAGGTGCCAGCCCGCAACCTATACGCCCACATCCAGAAACTCACCCAGCCCCCGCCTGGCGAGACTGTCACCGCTATGGAGCTGGAGTTCAAGGTGACCGCAGCACAGTCAAACACTAATCAATGGTTAGGTATGATTAGGGATTTACAAAAATAATTAAATTCTGCCAAATTCTTCAACCCTTCCACGGTTAAATTCAGTTATAGTTTTGCTGGACTTGTCACATTATCTTAATATCATTGATGCGGAGACATCCAACTTCCTCAGCACATGTAGACACATGTTTCAGGGTTAAATAAACACGAGAACACACCTACTCGCTGACAATTACAAAATGACTGACACTTTCACGCTCACTCAGCTGGTGTTCAAGGTCGCCGTCGCACAAGCACATACCCTTTCTGTCAATAGCCATCGACTGTGATGTTATTACACACTTTCCTCCCAGCACTTCTCTGCCATTAGCCCTCTTATGACCATGATCCATTCTGTTTGAAGTGATAATAGCATTTACACTCCTGCCAACAACGGAGAATGAAAGAGTGAGAGAACGATTGTACCGTACATGCGGGCCGTTGTCTGCATCTCCATACAGTCTGGACACTTCACGCACACAAACACAAAACCTCCTGCAGTACCCTGACTGTCCACACTCACTCCTGTGTTGTCCATCTGGTGTCTGTCCACTGCCAGAGCTGTCCTCGTCACACCTACAGCCCTCTAAACAAACTCTGTGACCTAATGTAATCTACAATATAACCCCTTATTTAGTTTCTGTTTTACTTTTATGGCACCGATCCACAACAAAAGTCATTTCAGGGCACAATGCAAGTTAATAAAAACCATGTTCGTGTCATAAATCAAATTCAAATCCAATTACAGTCAAATTACACTGCCTTATTGTCTCAAAGGGTACGTTGTAAAAGTCAGTCAGTGAACGTCATCAATATAAACAAGTCAGAATCGTCATTTTGTTCCAGTCGCTCGTGCTGAGCAAGCATGTTGGTGACAGTGTACAGGAACAACTCTTCTTTAAAAATCTTAAATCTCCAGCAGGTCCAGGCTCAGGATGACCAGTCGTATCCCTCCTCTAGCTGAGGTTTGAGAAGACTGGGAAGAGGCGACACAAGAATTGTAGCTTTACGGGAGGAAAATCACAAGTTGAATGCAGTAATGACCACATGTACAAACACGGAAAGGAAAGATAAAGATGGCTGCAGAGAGAGGACATTTGATAAAAAATATCATCCGGAAGTCTTAAGTCTGCAGCAACAAAACTAAAGGATAGCTCAGGAAACCTAAGCCAACCCTAACTATAGGATTTATCAACAAAGGAAGTACAGGTAGTCCCCGACTTACGAACGAGTTCCGTTCCTACGCCCGTTCGCATGTCGAAAATCGCCGTAAGTTGGAAAACATGTACAGGCCGCCACTTATACACGTACATGTACGGTACTGCACAGTTACCAAGCACTTCGCCTATCTTAACACAGTACCCTACTTAATTATCAAAAAACACATACAGTACATTTGGAGCCACGATGAAGGAAAAAAAGAGTTAATTTCTTACTGGGAGCTGGTGAAGCCTGTCTCCGTCTGTTAGCATGTTCGAGCTCTGCAGCTTCCTGCTGCTTCACGCTGTCCAAACTGTTTACAGTAAGGCCTGCTAGCATGTTAGCTCCATACATTTGGAGCCATAATGAAGGGAAAAAAGAGTTAATAACTTACTGGGAGCTGATGAAGCCGTTCCTCCACGTTTTAGCATGTTAGCACAGGGTCCCACGAACATTTGAGGCCGCCAAGCCGGTCCTCCGCGTTTTAGCATGTTAAATCGGGGTTAGCCGGCCTCATCATCCCTGGAGCTCTGAGACGTCCACAGAGTTCACTGAGCGTTTCCAGCTGTTGTATCCGAGCGTAGCAACCTCTGATCGGACACACAGTCCGTCCAAAGCCGGCTGTCGAAGCCGGAGCTAACCGAAAACTGCCGAACACTGCCGAAAACTGTGTAATCGGCTTCAAAATAATAATAATAATAATAATAATAGTACTTTATTTATAAAGTCATTTAAAACAACCACAGCTGCCACAAAGTGCTGTACACATAAAACCAAGAACATTTAAACACATAAAATAAGATTTAAAAAAAATAATAATAATAATAAATTTATTAATAAGATGCGTTCGTAACACCGAATCTCCGTAAGTCGAGGCCGCCGTAAGTCGAGGACTACCTGTATAATCTTAAAAACAGACAAGGTGTCCGCCTCATGGACAGAAACCTGAAGTTGGTTCGTATGAGGAGCCTGATAACTGAAATATCTGCCTCCCGTTCTACTTTAAGAAACTCTAAAAACCACAAGTAAACCTGCAGTCTGAGACCAAAGTGCTCAGTTAGGAAAATTGTGAACAGTAAAATCCTTAATATAAGAGAGAGTGTTGTTGTTGACAGCTTTGCTTGTTAGAAATAACATGATAGATTTGATCAGGGAGTCTGTGGAGAGAAGCTAAAGTTTAAAAAATAAACAAGCTCTTCTATTAATTAATCAGAACTCTAGCAGCAGAATTTGGATCAACTAAAAAATGTACATCCTGATAATAAAGGGGTCCATTCTAAAAGTGATGAATTCATGGACCATTATGATGACAAAATATTTTTAATTTCAGTACCGATGATTCGTATTAGTTGTGGCAGGAACTTAGCATTAAATCTAAATCAGGGCTTGTCAGAAAAGAGCTTCAATCTTTTTTTTGTTTTCTTCAAGTCTTCTTTTCTCCTTGTCTCTATCCCTGTCTGACTTTCCCCCCATCTTTCATTAAACAGAGACTGGCCAACTCCAAAGCTCACACGTCACGGTTCATCAGCGCCAACTTGCCCTGCAACAAGTTCAAGAACCGCCTGGTCAACATCATGCCTTTTGAGTCCACTCGTGTCTGCCTGCAGCCCATCCGTGGCGTCGAGGGCTCGGACTACATCAACGCCAGCTGCATCGATGGCTACAGGTCAGCAAAGGCCTTCATCTTTTTTTTATCTGGGCAGAATCTAAAGACTGGGAGGATGAAGAACTGAGTGTGCTATCACTAGAAAGTCCACAGGAAAGCAACAATGCATTAAACAGCTGGAAAATGGCAATAATTGTCAGATAATGTGTGTATCCAGATGCTTCAAAGCCAACACACCGTGCAGGTTTCAAAGCTTGAAGCATATTTAGCTCATGTTATACAGGAGAATTTACGTATTTCTTATAATAACAATGAAACTGTAGCTCCAAAATGTGATATACTGTACAACAGAAGCGAGATTTCACTGAAAATGTTGCTTCCTTTATCATGTTTGTCAGCATTTACCAAGTATAGAGAACGCCAAGTCTTCCTTTCATGGTTTCTTGTGAGGGTTCACAAACAAGTTGTGACAGTAAACTAATGATGGAGGCTGTTCGGGCCTGAAAGTGAATCACAAAGACAGATGTGTCGGTTGATGAGTCAGAAACTTCGGGCAGACATTGACTCAGTTCTGCTCACTACCCAATATTAAACTTGACGACCTAGGTTTACTGGTTCCCAACAGGTTTTATAATTGCTTGGAAGCCCTAACCTACTTCCTCACCCACTTTCATGTATCAACAAAACAGCTGCCCTCCCTCTGCTTGCTGCTAGTCTACACATGTCAGAAAGAAAGTGTGCAGAACTTTCCATAACTACTACTCTGATGCAAGATCAAGGTACCGTATTTGGTAGGAACATCCATTCAGGGATATGTCAGATGTGGTTGTGGCAGTCCTTTCTTGAGGCTGGAAACATGGAGATTCATCTCTCATCATGACTTTCATAAATCAATATCAGTTATAAAGAACTGACTCACTTCCTGAATCCTATTAGAATTAGGGGTTGAATAGACTAGTCGACTAGTCGATTCTAGGACATCTCGCAAGTTTTTTTGTTTCACATTGACTAGTCACAGTCTGTGATTGTGTCACGTGATCAGCGCCGGGCCGCTGGCTACAACACGGATTCTTCCAAGCAGATGGAAGGCGAGGAGCAGGCAAAGTCTTTCCAAACAGGTAGAAATTCATAAGAATTTCACTAAAGATGATGTTGTTTTTAGTTTTATTTTATTAAATCCACGGTGGGATCCCATCACTGCCCACCTCCTGTTTTTAGTTTCATTTTATTTAATCCACTAATTAAATTTAAAATAAAAACGAGGGTGCGCTCCACCGGAGAATCCATCACCGCTGGCGTGGTTTATTTTCAGAGTCAGAGATTCTTTATTTCGCATCACGTGGTACATGTAGTGGAACGAAATTATGTACACAGAGTCCCAGGTACAGCAAACAATAGCAAAAATATAAAGTGTAAAAAGAAACAGTAATAAGGATCAAAAATATAAACTTAAGATTTCTAAACTAAACGAATGCCAGACGGTACACTAAATGATCTAATGGTGTAAAACAATACACCGGACAACAGCAGCACGATTCTCATAGGTTCTGTTCAGCTATAATTTACACGCTTACATAAACTAAACTAACATAAGCTAGGATTTATTCAAAGCGTGCAACAAATTTTATTTTGCGATTTTAGTCCTTTTTTATTTATTTAGTGGATTAAATCAAACTAACTTTAGCAGCTTAATAACAGTTTTGGTTTTCCTGTGACTTATTTGTATTATGATAAAAGATAGTATCATAAATATACGCTCCCGATGTTTTGTTCTTTATTTGTAAATAATACAATACCATACCATACCAACTTTATTTATAGAGCACTTTATGCACCCAACAGGACCAAAGTGTGCTGTACACAATCATAAAATACAATAAATCATAAAATGGAAAGGTCAAGTGTAAAAACAGTACTAAAATAATAAAATATAAACACAATAAAACTAAGTAAAAACATCTCAGATTGTGCCAAAGTCCAAATAAAAAAGATGGGTTTTAAGAAGAGCCTTAAAAACAGCAAGTGAAGAAGTAATAGACGATTTTATTTTATTTTTTTGCTTCTTGCGTTCCTATGATGTCATCAACTAGTCGACATCAACTCGACTATTATCATGTTAATGTCGACTTTTAAAACTGTGTAGTCGTTCAACCCCCTAATTAGAATGCTGTGGAAATTTGTGTGGAAATCTATGGATAAACACACACACAGCCTCTGGACGGTGATATGTAATTTTGACAACCTTGTTTGAGAGAAGACCTCATGCACCTGTGATCCCTGGCAGCGCCCAGGTGGGGAAGAGCTGCTTTTTATGTTAACATTTCAAATTGGGGCTCTGCCTCCACATTCTCAAAGCTCAGCACAAAAGGCGTTTCGGTTCAATAATGGTTCATCTGAAGTGGATGTAAACATCCTTCAATTAAATTTGAGGGTCTGCCCTCTCACTCGGCAGTCGCTGATTAATTTAAATTTCACGCTCCTGGAGTACTGATCCGATGTAGCCAAAACTGAACCGCCTTCCTGACGGCACCAAATCAAAGACTGTCGAGGTGTGAAAACTGTGCTCATCGCAGGTGACGCTGTGTATGAGTGAAATCAAGGTGAGGCTTCAGTGGGCAGCATCCTGTTACAAAAATTACTCCCGAGCCACTACTGCGTTTACTGTATATCTACGGTACTGCATGTGCTCGTGGGCTCTAAAAGAGTCCAAATTGCTTCCTAGAGGGAAGAAGATGAAAAGGCAGCGCTCTGTTTTATATCTCTATAAGTGTGGGGAGTGACAGACAGAGCTGACTCTTCTGTGCTTTAAGTGAAGGGATGGATTTAGTGAGCGTGAAATGCCATTTAATCCATATGGGGTTCTGCTTCGGATTGGGCCGTGACAGAGATGACACCTCCACTCCCAACTCCCCCGCTCCTCCTCCGGTGCTGTTGTTAATGAGAAGGTGCTCCTAAGAGGCCCACCCTCCTTTGTTGCTGTGTAAATAGTGTAATTGCAACAAGAGTGCAGTAATGAAGTGTTTTCCATTCTTCTCGTGTGCATGTGCACTTTCTCTCTTTCTTCTTATTATTCTTTTTCTCTGTCCCCCTTTGCATTTTTCTCTTATTGCTCTCACCCCTCATCCTAATTTCCCATCCAAACGTCGTGGCGGAGGCGGACATCCGGGCAGAGACCTGTTGTGCGCACCAGCAGCACTGTGTAATTAAGCTGCTTTTAAATGGCGAGCATAAATAAAAACTAAACGGAGGCCTCCAGTGCCCTCCACCCCGAGCTCCTTCAAGAAAAGCCAATAATATGCTAAGCTAATGAGAGGCGCAGCATTGATTCCAGCGCTGCTATAAGGGCGCGAGCTCTGGATGTGCTCCGACGCAGGCTGGAGTTTTAGCATCGTAATGAGGTTGAAATGAAACGCCGTGTCCTCGAGCGCCGCGCTCATGCGGGATGAGGCAGGGAGCGCTTTGTGCCGTTTGGCAGCGCGCTCGTCGGGACACTGAGTGCAGAGAACTCAGTGTTTGATACGCTTGGAATTGTTTTTATTTTGGCTCGGGGACGTTTTGTGACGGGGAGAAAGGAGTCCACCCTATCAATTTGAAATGTAGCACTCATCCTTCAGATTTCTTTTCTCTTTCTGCTGTTTATTTCTTGGGGTTTTTGTTTTCTTCCACTTCTCCCTTCGTCTAACGTTGCACTCTGACGGCCAGTTGGAAATAGCTCTGCATGCTCTTTTCATCTCCTCTCTTTGCAGAAGCCCTTTCTCTAGTTTGCTCTTTTTTATCTTCTTCCATTTTTATTCTTCTTTAATGCGATTCCTCACTTGCACACTCCCATCTCCTCTCCTCCTTCTGATGTCTCTGTATTTGTACGAGCGAGGCCCCTGAGCACATTCTAATCTCCCGGTTCCATATTAGTGCTTTTGCCTGCAGCACCTTCATTAGTTGTTCGTGACGGCGCACGCACGTCTGCAGCAGCAAAATGTGAACGCACGCGCAAAACTGCTGCTTGAATACCTGCATGCGAGTTTCCCTGTGCTGCAAACATGGGAGGCTGTCTTTGTGTGCAATTACGCATGCATCTGTGCGTTGGATTGCTCTGTGTGGTGATCGTGACACTTCTGCCCCCTGCTGTTCGCTGGAAGAAGTGCTCAACCTGACCAAAGTCACGTAGGACGCCGGTGCTCTGGCATCTCAGTGGATGAGCTCATCTCCAGTTTAGTGAGCGTATCAGGTGCTCTCCCTGTATTCTGTATTGCATTACAGGGAGGAAGGAAAAGATCTATTGAAGGACGAGAGCATGAATTATTTACCGTGTGTGTATCGTACAAGAAATGACTTGTTCTCATCACCATTTTATACACAAACTTTGATTCAAAGAGCACAAACACAGCAGGTCCTGTGCATTTTTATTGACTTTTTTATATAATGACACCGTGTAATGAACAACTATCTCTTTAAGTCGTTTGGATTTTATTTAAATATAGATATGTCTCAAATTAATTTTACAAGAAGAAAGCTCAATTATTGAGATTTTTACATCAGAAATGTTTCGGGCCAAGACTAGTTTTTATCTATGTACATGCATATGTCTGTTCATTTGTCTGTTCTGTTAGCAAAATATCAATCGCTGTGCAGACTTTAATGAAGCTTTCAGGAAGTAATCACTGGGTTGACATTGCTTCAATATATTCAAAACAGTGCAGCAAGGATTTTATTAGAGCTCGTAAATTTGAACATATTACACCCATTCTCCATAACCTCCATTGGCTTCCTGTCACCTACAGAATTCAGTACAAAACTGCTCTCATTACACACCAATGCTTACACGGAACTTCACCTGACTATCTAAAGGACATTCTTGCACCATATTCATCCACCCGGTCTCTACGATCACAGAACAGTAATCTACTTCACATTCCACGAACCAAATTAAGGACCATGGGAGACCGGGCATTCTGTGTGGCTGCCCCCCGCCTATGGAACTCCCTCCCTGACTACCTGAGAGCTCCACAGTCACTGGTTGACTTTAAAAAGGCTTAAAGACCTTTCTTTTTAAGCAAGCCTACTCTGCCTCCACATGATTTTATCTTTGATCTTAGTTGATATTATCATTGATTGTACTTGATTTTATCACTTGTTTTTATTTGATCATTGATTTTAGTTGCACCTTGTAGCACTTTGAGATTTTTGTTAATGAAAAGTGTGTTACAAATTAAATTCATTATTATTACTGTATTATTATTACATCTACAACTGGTTAGCTTTTAGATCCAGCCTGATTCAAGGTGGCCCACACAACCAACTGATTATATAAAATATATAAATGGTTATGACTCTGTCAATTTAACAGATATTGAACTAAATTTTGCTGTGGTAGTAGCTAAGCTCATAACTTTATGTTCAAGGTTTACCAAAAATAATTATAACTCCTCTTCATAGATCAAATAGATTGGATTAGGGGAAAATAAAAAGATGTACTGGGTATGTGCGGGGAGGAAATGAAATAATCATATATAATTCCATTTAATGGAAGATATTTGGTATTGTAGCCCTAAATTAGTTTTAGTTTAGTTTAGTTTAGTTTTTGAACATGTAAAAACACCAACAAAAAATCACAGCATGAAGCATAATGTCAAAACTTTTTGTTTTACATATTCAAGGGAATGGGTAGAAGTATAAACTTATCAAAATCCCCACTCCTTAACCACTTATATAATCTTATATACATTACATGTATAATCCATACATATAACAACTAAACCCATATTTAACCCATCAGTATAGTATATATTTAAGTTAACTACTGTAGATAAACAATTATTTGTTTAACTTCACCAAAAACTAAACTAGCATGCAACAATAATTGAATAATAATATTGTATATTATATCCAGCAGTAATCATATGTTTGTATGATAATTCAAACTGTTTTTGTAAGGATGGCTCCCTCTGTTTGCCTGTCTGCACCACTGGGCTCATCCCTCAACCCCACACCATATCGTGACAGTTTTGTGTTTGGACAAGTTCAATTTTCAAATTATTCCAAAGTTTGACTCCACTTACTGACACACACATTTAACAAAAAGAGTGAATGATTTGTCTGGATATGCTACCAGAAACTGTTAATTACTGACCACAACAGAATCATCAACACACACATCAATCTGCTGTTTTGTTGTGAACACACACGACTCACAGCAGAACCATGTTTCTGTAAATTGGAGGTAGGAAAAAAAAACTCATTACAGCTAAATCTGATTGTCAAGTATAATTTAAAAAGGGTCGTCCTGTGCAGGTGTGGCGCTCGTGTGATACGAAGTTAATCCAACATTATAAAGTGAAAGGATGCCAGAACTACACAATGCCTTGTTGAAAGTTTGGTTTTTGTTTTTCTTGTAATTTTCAGTTTTTGAAAAAGTGAATGTTTTTCATTCTCTCAACATTTATTAATTATTTTCCTACTTACACGAAGGCATTTGGAGAATATATTTAGGAGCTTAACAAGCATCCGTTTGAGGGTTGTGCATTTAAATAGCATCATTTCCTAACTTTTCTACAGCAGCATTAGCAGTAAAGTTCATCCATTTGCTGTCGTTGACGTCACAGTTTCTGCTGTAAAGAGTGCTGTAAAGTTTTTACATGGTGCTAATCTGTTCCTCCTCTGTGTCGATTTTTACCTTCAGACAGCAAAAAGCGTACCTGGCAACGCAGGGCCCCCTGGCTGAGACCACCGAGGATTTCTGGAGGATGCTGTGGGAGCACAGCTCCACCATTGTCGTCATGCTCACCAAGCTACGAGAGATGGGCCGGGTAATACAAAACCCCACGCTGAACACAACAGATGCAGCGCCTGTAAGGTCATCGAACCGTTTCAGGCGGTGATAATAATCTTTACACGACGGCTCGGTTCAGCTAAGCTGCCGCGCCACGCTGCTCAAATATTAATTCATTCCGAACCTGAACAATAACTGCAGCTGAAAGTTTACCCCCTTATCACCGCGGCTGGAATGCACCTGGGTTCAAACCGGGACGCCTCTGCGTCAGATTTGTCAATAACTGGGAGCGTTCCAGGCATACTGATAACTCCCATACTGTCTGAATACATTAGACTTTATATGAAACAGGATCTGTTGTGGTCCAATTCTCTTCTTTAGCTTCGTCTGGTAGCTTAACGCCAACAAAGTTTTAATCAAAGGCTCTTAGGTTCTGTTACAAACGTAGGGAGATAATATTTCATATACTTTCATAGTAAATATTTTTAGTGGCTCATCTTAAAAAAGTGGAAAGGTGTGTTGACTTCTTAGGTTTTCAACTGTTTATTGCCCAGTCATGAAAGGCAAGTGACAAAATTGTCTGTTTATTTGCCTGTCTGTTAGCAAAATATCTCAGGACTTTGTAAGAAGATTTTAATGAAACTCACTGAAAATAATGAATTGCTGTACAACTAATTCACTTTTGGAGTCACCCCAATTCAAGATGACCGCCACAGCTACCATAATTTTCAGACTAT
Source organism: Garcialebias charrua (assembly GCA_038048925.1). Taxonomy (NCBI): domain Eukaryota; kingdom Metazoa; phylum Chordata; class Actinopteri; order Cyprinodontiformes; family Rivulidae; genus Garcialebias; species Garcialebias charrua. Next base: position 55,960 of record JBBPBX010000321.1, read on the forward strand.
AAGCCACTACTTTTTTCACTTTTTTTTTTTTTTACCCTCCGGCTTATACAATGCTGCAGCTAATTTATGGATTTTATTTATTTATTTTTGACGGGCTAACGAGCTTCATGCTGCCAAAACATTTAGCCTCGTCACACCCAGGTGCTCACATAGCTGCACAATGCACGTCTCTCTAGAGGGTGGGTCCTCATGACTCAATGAGACTACCTGTATAAATAAAGGTTTAAAAAAAATAATCTGACCAATGAAATTACCAAACAGGTCACAGTGGACCAATGAATCAGGGAAGGCGTGAGGGGGAAGCTTGCACAGAAATGAAGAAAGCAATAAGTACCGTAGCTATGTATACATGGACATAAGTAATTGGATTAAACAGCCATTCAGAATAAAAATGTGTCATGTAAACGCCCCATTCAGATTATTCTGAGCTGATTCAGCTCGATCCAAATGAATTTGTAATCTGAATGAGAGGGGTGGTTTATGCCACTTAATCTGATCATTTTATTACAATTGTGGAAAACTGACCTGACTGCACATGTTCGACCTACGTCTACCTCACATATTTCCGCCTGGCTAATGCTAACATGTCGAGGAAGTAAAACTGGTCAGTGAGCGACAAACATTTCTACTAGAAACTTTGAAAGAGCTCAAAATGATCTGTATTACCTGTAGCTCAATCAGGGAGTGCACTAATGTGACCACCATCAATTAAACATGGCGCCGGTCCATTTTGGGCGCTCAGGTTTGTTTACGTTCATCACGAAAGTAGAACTTCTTCTGTGGTATTTTTAAGGAAAGTTTACCGCTCTGCGCATGCCAGTACTTCTATTCAGAATAAAAGCATGCTGCATGTAAACGCTCGTGAAGAGCTGATTGTGTGTACGATACATTCGGATTAATTAATCTGAATACATTTCAATTCGATCAAAGAATTTTGCACATGTAAACATAGTTAATAACTTCCTGGTAGGCTACTGTATATATATTTTTTTTACCAGCTGTGTTACAAGCATTGTTCCATTGTCAATGAACAGGATTCACAGACTAGGAACTTGCTTCAGCATAAAGGTTTATTGTTAGGGTTAAGGATATTACTGTACGTATTTGTGTATGTTACCCGTATGTATTTAATTAAGTTTAACAAATCTTTTTGTGTAAATATCTCATGTTACAATGTGGACACCCGCCCACAGCTTATAGACAAACGCAGCCTATATATATGTACAAAATGTATTTTTATTTAGTGGGCGTGGCTTATATTCAAGTGCGCTCAATAGTCCTGAAATTATGGTAATCACGTTATTAAATACAAGATATTCTATAACTTAATCAGTTTTACAAAAATTGAGCTGAAATTTGACGTGGTAGTCGCTGAGTCATTCCTTTCACTTACTAGTTTCTAACAAGCTGTCATTTCTCAACATAAGATGATCTCAATATAAACCTCTGTTATAAAAGAATGACAGGCGTTCTTTCTGTTAACTTTACACATAGAGCTAAAGTTTGCTGTGGGAGTAGCTGAGAGTTGTGCTCAACACATATTCTGAGCACCACCAGATCTTTCTTTAAAACGTTGGCATTCAACACTGTGGGCGACACATTCTTCTCAGTGAATGCTAGTTTTATTTATCGTTTACTTTTCTCACCTTTTCCCATGAGCCACCATCAGTTTTCACCTGTTCTCAGTTTTGATATGTTGTTCTGTTTAAAGGAGACACATGGATCACTCATTAAGAAACAAACAAACAAAAAAAAGCAACCATCACCTAAAACCTCCAACTTCTCACTTAAGAAAGAACTCACTCGTTTGGATACCCCCAAAAAAAAAAAAAGTACTTCTGACATGACTCCGCTTTTATTCCCCTCCCAGCCACAGCTGATGAGAGAAAACATTCAACATCTGCATTATTGTTGTAGTCAGGCGCACGAGCATGTTCTGTAAATATTTTGTCACCTAAGATGAATCCGTGTTAGATTAGTCTGCTGAGATTCCTTTTCATAACGGAAAGTGATTAATGACTTACAGTAACTGAAAAATATCAATCTTTCAGTTGTGCGCCAGGCAGTAATTATGTAGGAGGATTTTTTTTTTTTCCCTTCCCGAATGTTTTCGGGTTATAAAAAAAAAACGTTTTGCTGAATATTTCTGCCTTCTTTCATTCTTGCAGGAGAAGTGCCATCAGTACTGGCCAGCAGAGCGTTCAGCCAGGTACCAGTACTTTGTGGTGGATCCAATGGCTGAATACAACATGCCTCAGTACATCCTCAGAGAGTTCAAAGTCACAGATGCCAGGGTACGTCGGTTCACTCGGTGTGAGACAACCTGCAGCTTTGCTCTCCTCTCTGGGTTTTTGAAGCTTTCTCTCTATAAATATGTTGGTGAAAGGAGATGCACATTTCTCCAACATAAATCTACCTTAATTTTAGGTTTCGTATAAATCCTGATGCTCGTTAAGTGTTAAAAATCTGAGCCTGTAATTTCAAGGTGGAGGTGATCAGAATGTGTCCCGTGTTATTTTTCCTGACAGGATGACAGGCAGTGAGTGCACCATCAAACATGTTTACCCAGATTTAGAAACAGTATGCTTGCTCTATGGATTGTGTGTGTGTGTGTGTGTGGAGATTGCTGTGAAAATACATGAAAAGCATAGCCTTGGGTCCCTGAGGGGCCGGTACTGGAACTCCCTGTGATGCAGTAGTTTCAACGAGCTATAAATATACTTCAGTGTCATCTGAAGGCTCCCACCACTGCAACACTCTAATCCCACATCCACTCTTCCTTTACTCGCTGTGTGTGTGTGTGTGTGTGTGTGTGTGTGTGTGTGTGTACCTCCGTGTTTATGTTCTGCTCTGCAGTTTTTGCATCTAAATGTGCGTTTTTTTGCTTTGTGCTTTCATGGTTGTGTGCACACAGGGCGGCCTATATGGAAAAGGGGTTGAAACGACTCAGTCGGCCACTCAGTCTGAATAAATATTAAACAAATCAGTTTTCACTGACTGATACGTTTAGAAGTACAATCCAAGTATCCTAATAAATTAAATTTGTCCATTCTGACAGCAGAACTAAATTCTCCTTGTCGAGTAGTTTGTCATTCGTGGTTACATAAGAGCTGCAGCCATAATGGTTTTGTCTCCCGTCCAGGTTTGTAGTGCTTCCCGGGTTTTAAATTAGATGATTAGGTGCTATTTACACTCACTGACTCCAAAATGGACACCTCTGCTGCAGTTACCGTTTTACAGTGTAAAGAAAGATCCATGAAGCACAAAAACTGCCCGCTGCAGCCGAGCGTTATCAGTTCACGGGCTCGTCCACTTAAATGTACTGAAAGTCCTTATCTGTGCCCCTCAGGATGGACAATCCAGAACAATCCGCCAGTTCCAGTTCACTGACTGGCCCGAGCAGGGAGTGCCAAAAACTGGAGAGGGCTTCATTGATTTTATTGGACAAGTGCACAAAACTAAGGAACAGTTCGGTCAGGACGGACCAATCACTGTACACTGCAGGTAAGAGGAGCGTGGATAGAACACAACTAGCTCTTGTTTTCTTTTACTCGTGTCCTTTTCAGGCGAGACGCTACAAGAGAATAAGGTCAAATTACAACAAACAGGTTCAACCATTAAACCACAGCCACATATAAGGGTCTTGTGCTTCCTTCAACTTTAACGCTGTCCGAACCGCACAGATACCGTACCCTGTCAAATTTTATATCAAAACGACGGGCCCTGCACTGATGTGTGCTATTACTTTTATAAGCATTTCAGGTTACCATGGTGACATACTGTAATTTGCAAACAAAGATGCCATTTTCCTCATTGAAACAAACTATGAATCAGCTTCTTTTTTTTTGTTTGTTTTTTAGATATTAAGCTGAAATTTGGTGGCAGCTGAAAGCAATGCCCAATAAATACAAAATAAAATGGAAAAAATTTCAAGATGGCTGCTGAAGCTAAATTTAAATGGTGTTAATTCAGCTATTTTTACACATTTACACATATACAGCTTAAATTTGGTGTGTTTATCTGAGAATGTGCTCCATCACATCAAATATCCAAGATGGCCACCATAGCTTACAAGAAAAAAATACTATAAGTCATTGATTTTTTTATTGATTTTTTTGCCACATTGAGCTGAAATTTGGGAGAGCGGTAGCTTTAGAGCGAACCCCAACACATAGTACTACCAAATCAAAATTTGAATACCGGTATGTCCGTGATGTGGCAGTACCCGTCAACGTTTCCACAGGAACTTTCTAGTTGAATAGTTGCTGTAAAGTTGTGTTCATGATGTTTAATCTGAATATTTTCTTTTGAATATGAAAAATAAGGCTCTAATGAAACACATTTTGGATTTTTTTTTTCTTAGCAACCTATAAAGTAAACATTCTGCAAAATAAAAGTAGACAAAATATCTAAATGAAGACAGTATTTTAACTTGTTACTTTTTATTCAATAAAGCATTACTGTATATATATGTTTTTACTATAAGGCACATCGGATTATAAAGTGCATTAAGCAAAACAAAACAGTCAGATAAGTCAAACTTTATTCAGCTCGTTCACAATAACCACATACATTCTGTTCGATGTCAGTAAGCACAACCAGAATTAATGCATAAGGCACACCTGACTCACTGTTGATTTTTGAGAAAATTAAAGGATTTTAAGTATGCCTTATAGTCTGAAAAATATGGTATTTGATAGATTGCATGCCAAAGTTAAATAAAAGATTGGCCTATTAGTGCAATGAATGTGTGTTGGGGATCAGTCTCAGCTACTACCACATCAAATATGAACTCTAAATCTGTCCAGCTCAGCCAAGTTAGAGCCACTACTTTTGCTAAGGTTAAATGGTCATGGCAGCCATTTTGAATCAGGCTGACTCCAAATGTCCGCTGTAGATGTACATCTGATGATTAATTTAAGTGTTATTAAAATCTGCACACTGGTTCATGAGATATTTTGCTGACACACAGAAACAGACTATTACAGGATCGCTCATCTTTTGAGGCAGCAGGTAATATTTGGAACATTTCAAGTGGTTTTCAAGACGTCAAAATGTCAAAGTAGGACTCATTTATAGCTGCTCGTTTCAGAAATGAGATCATCTTTAGAGCAAATATTATATTTTAAAATGAGCCTGTAGGAAATGTTCAGAAATGCTGACAGTGACGATGAGAGCAGAGCGATCCAAACGAGGAGAAGAGCAACATAAAGGGTCGTCTCACTGAGCCAGAATTAGAATGAAGGTTACAGAAAGGGAGTATGAGCACTTTGACTCAGAGATAGCTGCAATGAGATTATCGGACATGGGCTGAATGATTCTGGCAGCGTGGGAAAATGAATGTGACAGAGAAGACAGAGCAATAAATGTGGCCTGTATTCAGAGCCAGAACCAGCCAGAACTGACATTTCTCACTGAACTGAGCTGTTCATTTATTATACATTTACTGAAAAAAAGCCTCTGACTTTTCATCGTTACCTATAATACAATCTTCAGTTGAAAGTTGTAAACTCTTTATTATTTAAAACTCATGTGCTCCTTGATAATTTAATTTCCTGTTCCTATTTTACCTGCAGTTTCTCACCTCAGAGGTTCAGGAAGCCAAAAAGTAATAATGTTTAAATGAATGAAGCTGTTTTTCATGCAGTTTCGTCTCCAGTCGTCCGCAGCAGCAAGATTTCATTTAGCGGCAGATGCAATAATGAATATGTGGGTGTTTGTCTCACAGTGCCGGGGTAGGCAGGACTGGAGTCTTCATCACCCTCAGCATCGTGCTGGAGAGGATGAGGTACGAAGGTGTGGTGGACATCTTCCAGACGGTGAAGACGCTCCGCACGCAGCGGCCCGCCATGGTGCAGACCGAGGTACAGACAACACACCGACTTTAAATCCTTCACACACAAAGCTGTTTGGCAGTCAGTGGGGTTCATGTAGGACCGTGATTTAAGACCGCTGTCGTCCAAAGTGTCCCTTTTTGTAGGAGGACTCAACAAAAACTAAAGACTTACAGACAAATCCCTCTTTAATGGAAGGTTTTAGTGTCTCATCAGGACTAATTTATCTGGTTTTATCACAGATTTGGGTCAAATATGTGTTAAATACAAAAGTCTTAGTGTGACGTAAAATGAGTTTGTGGAGATTTGAAAAGTTTCCACAAATTTATAAACTGTCCTAACTTTTGTTGCTAAAAATCCAACGTACTTCTGCTGGTTCATATGTTGGTTATTTTGGAAGGTGGCTTGTATGGCAAGCCAAGTGTCTCATTAATAGCCACTTTTACCTATTAATGAGACACTTGGCTTGCCATATTACTCGAGTGCCCTCTAGCAGCTGAAAATGGTAGCGTTCAATATTTTCCATGTCAGAACGAATGAAATTGTCAGATCTCGGACAAAAATTGGGTTATAAATACAGGTAGTCCCCGACTTACGAACAAGTTCCATTCCTACGCACCGTTCGTAACACGAAATCGCCGTGTCGGAGTACATACAAAAAAATATATTTTTATTTTATTTATTTAAATAAATAAATAAATGTACAGTACTGTACAGTCACCAAGTACTTAGCCTATCCTAACACAGTTTTTAAAGATGAAGGAGTGAGTTGAATTGTCTCCCTTTCACATAAAGGGAGCTAGCTCCCTTTATGTGAATGGAGCCTGCTAGGGAGGAAGGAGTCAATTCAACTCACTCCTTCGTCTTTAAAAACTGTTAGGATAGGCTATAATACGCTCCGGTGTATAAAACGCTTTGTCCAATATTTGGAAATAAATCAGAAAAATCGGTAGATAATACGCTTCGGTGTATAATACGCGCTGCCGTGACAGTCTTTTTTATGGCCACTAGATGGCGCCAGGATACGCCTCCAGGTACAGTCTGCAGGTAAACAGACTACAGGGTGCATTAGCGCCCATAGCGGCCGAAACTGGTACTGCACCATTTTTAGGCCAAAATGAAAAACAGCGAATCAGAGCCAAAAATGGGTCTAAAAATATGGGAAAAAATCTGTAGATAATACGCTTCGGTGTATAATACGCAGGACATTCAAATGAGCAATAAAAGTGCGTATTATACACCGGTGTTTACGGTAAGTGCTTGGTAACTGTACAGTACTGTACATTTATTTTTTTATTTTTTTAAATATATATACAGTACTGTATACAGTATACTGTATATTTAAAAAAATAATGAGATGCGTGACGTAAGTCGAGGACTACCTGAGGAAAAAACACAAATAAGTCACTTTGCTGTATAAGTCGCAGGGCATGCAAATTTATGCAGAAAGCTGCAACTTATACGGCGAAAAGCACAGTAAGTATAAAAGTAAAATGCTGACTCAGCGTTCACAGTATGCAAAGGATAAAGTTTTTGACTGCCTTCGTCTTCTCTTCAGGACCAGTACCAGCTGTGCTACAGGGCAGCACTGGAGTACCTGGGGAGCTTTGACCACTATGCAACGTAACCTCTCCCACTGAAGCAGCTTCCCCTGGTCAGACCTCTCAGGAGTGTGCCAAGTGTCCCATTTCAGCCACCATCCACTCACTTGACCCCTTAAAGCCCGACCCTTCCTGCAGCTACCGGAGGGGTTAAGGAAGGGACGAGCACGCCGACCCGTCGAGGGTTTTTAACCAATCAGAGATGCACGCCGTGTTAACATCCACCTGAGATTTTGCTTTAACGACAGAAACTCCGACGAGCGCCTCAGCTCTTGTACAGATCCGACAGCGCAGAGCGGCCGCTCGCCTCTCTGCTCCGTCGAAGCCAAACCTCCCTGATTGTCAAAGGCTACTGGTAGCACTAAGAGAGCATCCTCTCTGTTTTTATTATTGTTATTAATTTTATTGTCAATATTATGATTCATTTTGTCAAAACTTATTGTTTAGTATACTTTTTACGTTGCTTTTAATAATCATTTTAATATCGGACGTTTCTTTCGTGCTAAACGGCTCAGACACTGGGGCATGCATTATTTTCATAATCATTTTTAGGGTACTTTAGCACACGGGACATGAATTTTTAACATGTTCCTATATACTAATACAAGAGGACCACTGTTCTCTGGGCTGCTGTCAGATTTTGTTTGTTTTTTTTCTATTCAGTTTTGTTATAAATGGTCGTCGTCAGTTCAGTAACTCGGATTGCCTTTTTCGCTCGCCGTTACCAAGTTTCAAAAGAAAATCAACTTTGGGGAATTTCATTTTACAGACTTGTCGTAGTCGTCCCTCTGTAACCGCAGTAGATAGCTGAAAGCACAAGTGAATTACCGAACTTTAGGTGCACAGAAACGGGAAGCACATTATTTCTGTTTTTGTTTTTGTTTTGGGCGGTTTGTGTTTTTCATCAGAAGCCTATGGCATTGAGGCCTTCATTGCTCTACAGCGGAGAACTTACCTGAAGAAAAAAGACTTTTATACCCAAAGGGTAGACAACAGGAAAAAATACAAACAATCTCCCCATCTTTGAATAAAGATGCTCTTCAAGTCCCTCCCGTCTCCTCACTGGCTTTGCTGGAGTGGGACCAAAACGGACCTGGGCTGAGGAGTAGAGCCATCCATGTACAGAATCAACCATTCCTAACCAGAGGGACAGAGACTCCTGCCTTTGGACTCAAACCTGATGTTATTTTATACAGAAATAGAACTATAAATATATATATAATTATGACTGATTATATATATGTATGATTACACATAAATATATTCACAGCTTCATAAATATATTGTTAAAAAGGATTGATTCTGCAAATCTACCTAGAGACACTGCAGAGAGCCTGCTGTCCTAGAGTGTGTATTAATGGAGACGCCGTTGTATTTACTGTAATACCATAGTAACTTCAACAGCTGGTTGTCCACATGAGGAAAAACAGCACAACCCCACCCCCTAAAACCCCGCCACCCATCCATCCATCAAAACGGACAGCTCCACTGGGAAAGCACACACCCCCCTCCACCACACGGACGGCAGGAGGGGAGCGTCTGATCGCTGGTGGGAGGACGGGGGAAACTCGAAAAACGCCGGCAAAAAACAAAAGCTGTTCATTTTTACCTTGTGAATGCTTAGTGCTGTAGGGGTTCAATCTGTTGTACACACAGTCTGTTTTCTATTTGTTGACAAAGAACTGGAACTTCAGAAATCATCTGGTGATGAAAAAGAAAAACCTTGATGTTAATAAAGTTAAATATTTGGGTTTTGTACGAAGGTCTGGCTCGTAATGCTTTGTTTTGTTCTGTCCACAACAGTGAACCGTAAAATCCCTCACTCAGATATTGCATCATAGAGTCTATGTCTTTTAAAACAAAAAAATATATCAGGGAACTCTCCGAGATGTCACTTCCTGTTTCTACAAGCCGCTGCCACTGATCTTAAAAGTGCTGCGGTCGTTCAGGAAGGAATCCAGAGAGATCTACGCCGTCTTGTTTGTTTAGAAAGCCTTCAAAATAAAAGTCCCCTTCCATACAAATACCATATTTTCAAGGAATATAGGTCGCACCTGAATATAGTTCGCATTGTCCAATTCTTGCAAAAGGATTGGAAAAATCCATATACAGGTCGCACCTGAATATAGGTCGCACCTACGTCAAAATGTGGACCGTGTTTAGCTCTGCTGCAAATGTCTGCCACAGGAGCGCACAGCAAGGCTTTTAAGAAGATTAACACTTAAAAACAATTATTTGTTTGATAAAAATTATAGCAAATATGTGTCTGAGCTGAACTTTTCTTTAATAAATGAATAATTTTAGCAGGATAAACACCTAAAAATATATATTTGTTAGCTGACATTATTGTAAGAGTGTGTCTCAGTTTAATTTTTGTTAATAAATGATTACAAATCAGCTTATTTTATAAAAAGCCATAAATAGGTCGCACCTGAATATATATAGGTCGCAGGGCATGCAAAAATGATAAAAAGTCGCGACCTATATTTTGGAAAATACGGTATGTCTTTTGGACAAAAAAATTATCAGGAAACTGAGATGTCACTTCCTGTTTCTACAAGCCGCTGCCACTGATCTTAAAAGTGCTGCAGTCGTTCAGGAAGAAATCCAGAGAGATCTATGCCGTCTTGTTTGTTTAGAAAGCCTTCAAAATAAAAGTCCCCTTCCATACAAATAAGTTTTTTTGCCAAGTAAACGATCATCTCAACACAAACCCTCTTGGCCACATGTTTTCTGGATCCTTTGACTCCGTCTTGCAGTCGACTGCAGCAGAGCAGAGTTTGCTCTGTTGCCATGGTGATGGGTCACTTGTTTCTAGAATATGTCTGGTATATTTCCACATTAGAGATGGCGTAATTTGTGTCTTTGTCTCTCTTTTTTTTTCCCTCATCACCGGTCTGAAGTGGTCGAGACTTTCCAGGAACAAAAAGTGACGTTCATGACTGGATGGAAATCTGAAACTGGCGATAAAAGTTTGAATTGTTTGCTTCTGTTACCATGGAAACATAAAGGCACACTAAAGAAAGGGTTTTCATATTTAAATGGGTTCAAACGAACGCAGGCTTTGCTTTAAACGTTTCCAAAAAAATGCAAACACAAAACATTATAAATTGTGGCCCAGATTCTCTAATCCTTGAGTTTATTTATTTATTTGACCAATTTTTAAATTATTTTGAACAAATCAACAAATTCTACTGCAGGTCAGTTCAGTTTCAGGTTAACAGATGGAGGTTTATTTAGTTGCCATGGTGATGTTTTTATTGCTATTTATGAATAATTGTTTTACCTCAAATAATTTATTGCAAAGCATGCAATTATTGTGCATCTCATTCTGGCAAACAAAAGACAGACTTACAGATTTTTATTGTCTTAAAATTATTTTTGTGTTTCTGCAACATAAAAAAGTCAACAAAGTTTGGGTTAAAGAAACGAACAAAATGTTGGAATGATTTAAAGTTCTGTTTGGAGGAGTTTTGTTTGGTGTTTTCTAAGATCAGCTGGTCGCGGCGGCATCTTGAGTCGGGTTCAGTCCTAAAAGGTTTTCAGTTCCAGATGCACGTTCACGTCTTACTTCCTGTAAGTTTCATTAAATTCGTGCTCCGGGAGATATTTTGGCACAACAAAACAGATGCAGTCGTCTTAACGTCGGTGATGATGAGAAGTGATGTTGATTCTTAAAGTTTCAATCGCGGCTCAAGTCAGAGAGGACAGTAAGGATGGAGTCAGTGTTACCATGGCAACGCCACCATTAACCGGCTCAAAGCCACATGGACTAGTTCTGATCCAGACAAATTAGGTGTTCCTCATAACACCGGACAGGATGAAGATGACCGGAGTCTGGAGCATCATACGTGTGTCTTACACAGAGAATGGAGTTCAACCAATAAATAAATAAAATAAAAACATCTGATGCAAGTGATGGATTTGTTCAGTCGGCCTGCAGCAGCAGCGACCCGCTGCCAGGGGTAAATTATCTGAAGACGTCAGAATAAAGCTGGATTTAAAGCGTGTGTGACATGATTTTGTAACTATGCATAAAATTGCCCAACATAAATATCTCGTATCATTCAGCTATGTTCGTTTTTGCAAACAAAATGATAAATCAATTTAATTTTGATTTTAAAGTGATTTTAAACTTCGCGCCGTGTTTATTCACGGGAAATCCGATTACACGCGAATGCAACATCCGTGACGTATCGGGCAGAGGGCTCTGATATGCTTTTACATATTAATGGCGGACGATTTAAAAGCCGACGAATTTATCAATCTAAGAGAAGATTTGAGCCATTTGTCTTCAGTTTGGGAAGCAGAAAGTTAGATGAACAAGAAGCAGCAGGTTCTAATTTAGGTCTGCACCCGTATTTATTTGAGTCTTACCTTTTCAGGAAGCGAGGGGGCTCCGAGGCAGGCGATCTCCAGAAAGACGCAGACTGCCTCTGCCCGATGCTACGTCACAGATGGTGCATTCGCGCGTATAAACACGGCGCAAAGTTTAAAATCACTTTAAAATCAAAATTAAATATATTTATAAGTTTGTTTGCAAAAACGAACATAGCTGAATGATGCAAGATATTTATGTTGGGCAATTTTATGCATACCATATTTTCTGGAATATAGGTCACACTTATGTCCAGTTGTTGCCAAAGAATTGGAAAAATCCATATATAGGTCGCACCTACGTCAAAATGTGGACCGTGTTTAGCTCTGCTGCAAATGTCTCTTCCACAGGAGCGCACAGCAAGGCTTTTAAGAAGATTAACACTTAAAAACAATTAATTGTTTGATAAAAATTATAGCAAATATGTGTCTGAGCTGAACTTTTCTTTAATAAATGAATAATTTTAGCAGGATAAACACCTAAAAATATATATTTGTTAGCTGACATTATTGTAAGAGTGTGTCTCAGTTTAATTTTTGTTAATAAATGATTACAAATCAGCTTATTTTATAAAAAGCCATAAATAGGTCACACCTGTCGTGCAAAAATGATAAAAAGCCGCGACCTATATTCCGGAAAATACGGTAGTTACAAAATCATGTCACACACGCTTTAAAGAAAAGCTTTTGTTGCAGTTTCACGCCTTAACGCCGCTCTGTAATATTCGTAAAGCGTGTTGGAGTCGAGCAGTTTCCCCGTTCGGTTGCTCTTGGCTCCAGGCCGCACTGCACACATTCACACCTGCAGGAGCGTCACAGCTCTGGCCTGACACGCTGCCGTTATCTCTGCTGAGCAGATTGCAGCTTATAGCTTGAACGCTAATATTCTGTTTATAAAAGCGTTAATGGCGTGGCTGCATGAAGCTCGTTTACAGCAGGAGAAAAAGAGTTCTTGTTGTTTGTGGAAGCTGCAGTTGTGTGGAGGGAATTCTAGCTGTGGCATTTTACAAAATGTTGTTCTGGATACAAAAACAAACCAAAACAAGTGACATCATTGTGTTTGTATGAACGTGCCTCACTGAGCTCCATTCCTCTTGAATTACCGTTGTCTTGTCTTGGTAGTTATCAGTAAAAAAAAAAAACATTTTTGCTTCACTTTGAAAGAGCAGCACAGCTTGCAACTTCTCACCAGACCATGACTTATCTGAAGAGGTAAGGACATTTTGAAACACATGACTAGTCGACGCCGCCGGCCTCTTTAAGTGTACCGTGGTGTTTTTGTAGGAGGGCAGTTGGAGAGGAGCGTGAAGGTATCCTCCTCCTGAAGATTAGAGTCCGCCTGGAGGAGATGTTCTCTGACAGTTACCTGGCGGAGGACGGCTTCCTGCTGAAACACCTGCAGAAGAACAAGGAGGGCTACGTCAGCCTGAAGCTCCTCACCTGTCTGAAGAAGGTAAAGCGACTGTTGGCTATTTGAATGAAAACAGTTGAGATTTACAAAAAGAAAAACCTGAACAGAGCTGAGTTTGAGTTTGTAATGACGTTTTTCTATTACTCTAGGGCAGGAGTGTTCAGACTTTTTCAGCATGCGAGCTATTTTTGAAATGATCAAGTCAAAGTGATCTACCTACTATAAGGCCCCGTTTACACGAAAACAACCTGTGGAAACATTAGTGATTTTTCAATGTTTATTGGGGGTAATAAACAAAAAATAAGCTGGTTTACATGAAAAATGCTGTAGTTTTCATGTCAGTCGGGTTGCCAGATAAGAAATTATGAACTATAGTACAGTACTGTGGCTTTAAAATTATAGTATTTTGACCTAAACTGTTGTGTTTGCTGAGTAAAGATGTTCTAAGGTTCAATTCAACTCAGTTTACAGTATTTATTTAGCGTCAATTCACAAAAGAAGTAATCTCAGGGCACTGAACAGACAAATTTTTTTTATGTCATGCTGCGATCCACCAGTACCTCAGAGATCTACCAGTAGATCACGATCTACGTAATGAGCACCCCTGCTCTAGGGCTTAGTGTATTTCTAGTTGATGTTTTTCTTAGTTCATATCCTAGATGTTATTACTGTTTTTCTCTTGCATTTTGTTGTTGGATGTAACTGGGACCCTGTGTACATAATCTCGTTTCATCACATGTACTACATGCGGTGCAAATGACAATAAAGACTCTCTGACTCTGAGTTTGCCCGTGTTTGCTGCAGATAAAGGCCCTGACCACAAACTGGAACGTGACCCAGGCAGCGGCGGATTGCTCAGCCCTTTTGGAGGTCAACGACGAATGCACCAAAGTGAGGCGCAAAGAGCCGCTTCCACCGTGGCTGATGTGTTCCCCCACCAGCAGGCTGCTCCTCGTCTGGAACGACTCTGACGACGACCAGGGGAAGGAGGACGGAGCAGCGGGAGCGTCGGAACACCCATCGCTCCTGCTGAAAGCCCTGGAGAAGTTCACCAGTCCCGGCAGCGTCAGCTCCAGCTGGATCCTGCGTCCTGGAGAAAGCCTTCCCAAAGATCTCCAGTGCTACGCCAAACGCCACAAAGAGCTCGGCCGACACGTGTGCGCCGTGGTGAAGTTCAATCGTTTCGAGGGCGTTCGTAGGACCTTCAGCGCTCTTAAAGAAGAAGAGAAAACGAACGAAAAGGGCTTGCACGTGGTGCCTTTAGGGTGGCAGTCGATGCAGAGCATCGCCAATACTGAACCGTCAGAGGAAAAGTGCAGAAACCAACCAGAGGAGGACGTTTGCTCTGAGGAGAGTCTACCGGAAACCCCCAAGGTTTTGGTTCCGCGTGAACCTTCGCCTGTTGATGTTTTTGAGGAAAACTCCAAAGCGTTTCCGCCTGAAGGAAGCCAGAACGAGAGCCCAATCACACCGTCCTTCTGTGGAGTAAAGCAGAGGTACAGGGCGAGCTGGGGCTCCGGAGACGACGTCAAACAGAGTTCTCAGAGCCCATGGGTACTCAAGCGCAAGTTCGCAGCCATCACAGTAAATAGGCACCCGAATGCACCCTGTTTAGTTCAAACGCTGCATCAACCCTTGGGTCCTGATGGCACCAAGGGGTTCCACACCAGAAGGAAGTGACCCGAGCCCCGTATGGATGGAATAGATGCAGCGGACTGAGCTAAAATAAATAAATAAAACTTAAATATGTTTAATTAAAAGCAAAAGCAAAGTCCTGTTGAGTCTTCCCTGCATGTAGTTATGAATCTTTGGCAGTAGGGGGCAGCATGTAGCTGTCATCACTTCTTTTTTTCTTTCTTTTTTCCCCATCAAAATGCAAAGCAGTCTAGTTGCATACTAAATAAATGTGTTGCTAAAACACAAAGCATATTATGGAGAGGAAAAGACTTTATCCAGAGCCATGGTGGTGTCATTATGTCTCTTTTATAACATCAGTGGCATCTGAACCGCGTGGCCTCTGGTCCACACTGCACAGTGTAATTACTCCTCAGCCAGGATGAATTTACCTTGTTACTTTCTCAGCCTCCAAAAAAAAAAAAAATGCTCGTCTTTCAACATATAAGAAGTCCTGTGTTTTTCTCCTAAATGCCTGTTTAGACCTGGGCTCTTTGAAAAGTAGCTTTCCGCTCTCTTGACATGACACTTGGCAACAGGCCGCAGGTTCAAGCGCCGAGCCACAAATTGCGCAAGACGAGCGGCGCAGCAGCGTTTGCGCCGTTCTAATGACACCTCGACTGGAATGGTGTGTTTACAGTGTTACTGATTGAGGGCTTCCTTAAAATCCTGCCCAAACCTAAACACAATGTGTTTCTCCACTCCTGCACGCCCTCGTGGAAACGCTTCAATCCACTGTATGTATGTGGAATTCAATCGTATCAAGATTAGAAACACACGTTGAGTTTAGGTTGTTTTGTTTTTTAATGTGTGTTCAAATGTCAGCGTCTTTGTGACTAATGTTTCCTTTGCTGTTTGGTGAGACTTTTTACGGCGTACCGATCAAATGTTTGTCTTTCTTTGACTTGATTTTGCAATTAACAGCTGTTGAGCTTTAAAAAAAGAGCAGCTAAAGGCCGGGCTGTGAAAACTACACATCTGTGAACAATATGTATAGAGACGAAATGTTCCGGCCCGATGTCAGGAAATGTTTCTGTGCTTCTCTTCAAGGCTACAAAAGGCTCAACCTCTTGCAGCTAACTGGAAGTCATTATGCGTTTACGTACGGCTCCTCTGGCCTAAAAATGAACTGTATGTATAAAAAAAAAAAACTGTTACTTCTGATGATGCGTCTCTTTTAGTTGATTTAAAGGTGGGGCTGAGGAGACCCTGCACCTGCTGATGGCAACCAAAGGATTTTTGGGCACGTTCTTGACCTTTATGTTGCAAAAAGGCAATCTTCAAACCCTAAAAATGACTACCGTATTTTCCGGTGTATAGGTCGCACCTTTTTATGGTTTTTTTTTTTTCAAGGCCTGCGACCTATACACCGGTGCGACCTATATATGGCTTGTTATCACTTTCGGCGAAACAAATTTTTAAATCCAGCTCATTTCACAATTACGTTCATTTATTAAGGAAAAGTTCAGCTCAGACACATATTTGCTATAATTTTTATCAAACAAATAATTGTTTTTAAGTGTTAATCTTCTTAAAAGCCTTGCTGTGCGCTCCTGTGGCAGACATTTGCAGCAGAGCTAAACGTAGGTGCGACCTATACACCGGTGCGACCTATCTAGGGATTTTTCCAATCTATTGGTGATAATTGGACAATGCGACCTATACACCGGTGCGACCTATACACCAGAAAATATGGTAATTGTTAAAAAAAATATATATATTTGGGAATTTCCTGTTTGTTATACCTCATCTATGACGAAACTTTACATCTTTAGATGTTAACTGAGCCAAAAGCTCTGCCTTTACTGGCGTATAGAGTTCAGCGTGTCAGAATGAGTTGTGTTAAGAGATAATTACAGGTAGTCCCCGACTTACGAGCGAGTTCCGTTCCTACGAGGTGCTCGTAACACAAAATCTCGTGTGTCTGAACCCGAAACACGTGTCGCTCGTAAGTCCGGATTTTTTGGTCGTAAGTCGGAAAATGTATGCTAGCGCTACTACGAACACTCGTTTTTCAACACAAACGTACACACTGGTTCATAAACATGCACAGAACTTTGTTTGCAAACGGTTAGCTAACACACTTTCATCTAAAAACACCAGTGCTGTATTTTCTGTATGTTCTGTACAACTTTACTGTTCGTTAGTCAGCTCGTAAGGCCGGAACCTCGTATGTCGATGTGCTCGTAAGTCGGGGACCACCTGTATTTTGGAATTTCCTGTTTGTTATACCTCATCTATGACGAAACTTTACATCTTTAGATGTTAACTCTGAGCCAAATCTCTGCCTTTACTGGCGTACAGTGTTCATCGTGTCAGAATGAGCTGTGTTAAGAGATAATTATTAACAAATATTTGTTTCCTGTTGTGTTTCCAGCCTTTACATTTGATTTATTTCACCCTCCAGGCTCCAGATCTGATTTTTGGAGCCTCGGCTCTGTTTGGATCCAGGCCGTAAAGTTGTTTTAAGCGTGGTTCCTGCTCCCAAACACCACCTGTGGAGTTCAGTGCATCGTCCCTCATGTCTCGTGCATCACTCCTGAAGCCGTTTGGCCTGTTGTTTATAACATCGCTGACCCCCACACACCTGACACATTTCCTCCGGGAACAGGGGGGGGGGTATTTATTTAGATTGCAGTCTGGAGTGCCTGATATCTTGCAAAAGCACAACCATCTGCTCCTCGTTTGCCGCTCGAGGGCTCACGGGCAGAAACACGAGGGTTGGTGTTGGAAGGGAATGTGAGGTCCTCAACAGCACCCACAGTTTTATCTCCATCAACCTGGATTGAATTAACCATTACCTCTTTTTTTTGATCGTTCTATCTGAATGGGGCTAATGTTGTCTTAGTGCCATTTAAACCAATTGTGAACCTTCCTAATTCCCCTTAAAACGATTGGAAAACACTTCCATCAGCAGACCCTTCGGACTGCACTGATTTGCCCATTTGAGGCTATTACCAAGGGCTCGTGGCAGAAGGTGAATGTAAGCTCTTGCTGAGGCCAAAGCATCCTTTAGTGCTCCTGGAGTTAGGGCCAGGAAGATTAACATATCAGGAGTAATCCGACTCGGTCCACAAGCACAACTATGGAGGAGGAGGAGCAAGAGTTTTAGGGGGGAAGGAAGGACGAGAGGCATCAGAGGGAAGAGCTCTGCTCCTCTTACCATATCTGTGCTCCTCACCCTGACCCATCCTCTCGACCCGCAGAGTTGCCCTCCTGGGAGCTGGAGAGAAGAGACCTGCTGCTGGGAAAGAGGGTAAGGAAGATGTGCATTGTCCAAGCAGCAGTGCAGTGAAGACCCAAGTGCTCTGAGGGGGGCGTGTGTGAGTTTTCACAACAGATGGGATAAAAGTTAGGACATCTGTGAGATCTGTTTATTGCATGCCACTGCACTTCAGCTCTGCTCTCTCTCTCTCCTTCTGTTTCAGGTTAAACCTTCATGCAGACACAGAAGAGCTGAAGTTCTGCGTGGAGACGCTGGTTCTGTTCCAGAGCTGAACTTTTTTAGTCATCCCTCGTCTCCTTTTTTTTATATATATTTTTTATTTGAATGGATCCATGCGAGTGCCACAAAGCGCACGCTTCCATTCAGAGGAATGTTGATTTTGATCTTTGCCACCGGAAAGAATTCTTTGAAAGAGTCAAAGCCGGTTGAAGAATAAAACACCCTGGACTTGAGTCAAGTCAGGACACCTCCTGTACTTGCAGGACGAGGAGCTGGTTGTTTTCATGGGGAAAAGCAGGAGTCCTGCTTTTGCTCCTCACCTGTGATGATGATGATGGTGGTGATGATGATGGATTTACCCAGTCAGCACTTGCCTGAGGAGGTCAGCTGAAGACGACGCCACGCAGCTAAGTCTGGATTAGCCGGCCGAACGGTAAGGACAGAGCATCTTCTTCTGTTGGTTTAAGCTGGCAGCTTATGTGGGAAGGCGTTGGGGTTGCTGCTGACAGAAATGCCTCCCTGAGTGGCAGGAAACACACGTCGGCTTATCTGTATCAACAAGCGGCCCTCGCAGGGACCACATGACAGCGCAAGGCTCTGCAGGCCTGGCATGACATCTTTGCAGGGTGTCACTGCTG
>JBBPBX010000321.1:81781-113519 GCA_038048925.1 Garcialebias charrua
TATACAACTGAATTGAAGTGAATTTTAAATATACAGGTAATCTAAGATTTAACATGAACTTATCACTTGACAAATGCCATGTGAAGTTACGATGTATCAAAAACAGAGTATAAAATTAGCAGAGATGAAGAAAACGTCCTGTCAGGTGGTCTAGTCAGACCTTTGTGCTCGCCTGCGTTTGAAAGTGGAATTCGGCGTGTGCCAGATGGCCGCCAACCTTTTGTGGCAGAAACGTTTGCCTGTTTCACGGCGGTTTAGAGGAGATGCTGTTGTTCTAAAAGAGGATCTGGCATAGACAGATTAAGAGCCACAATAGCAGCTCACGGACTTTTCTTTAGAAAGTAGCGCAGATAAAACTGATCCTGAATACACAGATAAAGATGAAACAGTTACCTGGGATCGTGTCCCAGTGAGTTATTTATTTATTTATTTATTTGCTCCAGATCCGAGCACCAAACAAGCAGTTTTAGTTCACTTCCCACCTCAGTGCCACTCAAATAGATTTAAGTAGTCCCTTTTCCACGTACGGTTGCTCACCAGATTACTCTATATTTGGCCATGGGACATGAAAATTGAAGCTTTTTAAGCCACTTGCACACCTATTATATTAAAACGATACAAGGATTGAGTTTAGAATTTGTAAAATGCGTGTTATAAAATAAATGAGGATCTCTAACGTTACCAAAACGTGTTGTTTTCTCGGTAATGAGCCGCAGCTCTCCCTAACAAGGACCAGGCTTTGTTTTAATTACCCTTTGGAGTGACAGAGCTCGTGCCAATCTATGTGGCTGCCCAACGCAATTACAGCGCATTCCAACCTAAATGTTTTTGTTTTCTGTAACATTAGGACCAGAGCTGCATTTAGAACAGCCATTCCTGGCACACATCATCCACTTTTATGTCGCGACCTTTCGGTGCCAACACAACAGACCCGAGTCGAGAAAAGCATGTCACTTTGTCCATATTGTGACGTCCGGCCCAGGCTTTAATAGAAGAGGCTGTTTTCTCCTGCGGTGGGCTCCGTGTGTCAGCCTAACCCTTGAGTTTGAGGTGTCGGATGGATTAACACTGACACACACACTTACTGCAAGCACTGAGCTCTGCCACCAACACTGCAGCCAGGTGTTTGTCCACGTGACTGCAGATAAACCCGGCAGGCATTAGTGCTAATCCCGCCCTGATCTTTGGAATATGTCCCTATTACCTTCTCCAAGCATTGTCCACCAGGCCTCCTGATGCTCATTTAAGAGGGAAAAGACGAGACAAGGCCTCTGGGGGACTCCATTATAGCACGTTGTTTCCTGGGAACAACACAGTAGGTGCCTTTCCCTGTTTGTTACACTGCTGCTGTCTTTCCACTGCAGGTATTTATGAGGTGTTGACTGTAGCAAGCGTCACATGGGTGGAGCAGAGCTGCAACACACAGCGTGCGCTCATGTTGTGCAGGTAGACGCCTCTGGTTGTGAAGTGGCGAACAGACTAAAAGGTCAGGCCCGGGGAGGTTTCTCGATATCAGAAGGCGGCGGGATTATGCAAGGTGGATTATCTCGAGTTGGGTGATGGAGCTGCGGGAACACGAAAGAGGAGAGGGGGACTCCATCCAACACTGGAGGGCTGGAAAGTTTATCTCTGCGCGTCTGCGTCAGACGAGCTGGGGGAAAGTGAAACCACGCAATTGCAGCGCATGTGTGTGTTTATGGTTTGTGTGAGTCACGGCAGACAGAGCGTGAGACGGAACCGGCTGTAATATATATATAGGAACAAATGCTACGGAGTGGGAGGACATGAACGTTGGTAACTGCCTCCCCACGCACAAAGAAGCTTTTTATTCTTCTTCCTTCTGCTGCAGTCACTTCATTTTGGTTGAGATCCAAGGAAGTGGACAAGAAAGCCCACCCCCATCCGCCGGCTGCATTCAGAAGTGTTAACCACAGACGCCCCTCGTGCCCATTTTCTCCATTCTTTACGTCTTGAGGCTGTGACATTTCGTTGAGCATCTCCCTCTGGCATGGCAGGGAGGGGGGCTGTGGGGGACACGGGTGTCATGCTGCTGTAATTACATTATTGCCAGGCTTAGCAGCACCCCAGTCACTGACCCAGTTATTCCTTGAAAACATCAGTTTTATTGTGTCGTTTGAGAGAATGCCATCTTTGAGTGGAAACAAGAGCTCGGTTGACGACTGGACTGCGCCAGCGACTGCGACTGCGTGCAACGTGCGCTGGTGTGTACGTAATGTCTCAGGATGGCTTTGACAGACTCCGGCCATCTTCGGCTTAACAGCTGGCTTTCATGTTTCACTTTGAAGATGCCGGCTTTCTTGAAACGTCTTCTTTATGTCGGTAGCTCTCCAGGCAACATGTGGCAGACAAACATCCGGTGTGCTGTTTTTCACATTCATCCTGTAACGTTTTTAATCCCGCTCTTTGTACAAGTAGGGATTCCCTCTGGAGATCTTTCTGCATTCAGCCCTTGTGTGTTTGTGAATCGGGGGCTTTCGCCGTTTGTTTTGGGCCTCAAACTATAAACCGGCCTTCGTCTTCACATACAGAAGCGTGCAGGGGCACATCGCCCCGTGGTGCTATTGTGAGGGCCAGACATGTTGAGGATGCGTGGGAGCCGGTTGAGTTGTCTTCGCCACTCATCTGCACTTTTATGTCTGCCTTCGAATGACTTCTCCTTCTGCTGGACCATCCTGTGGGGTTTTCTCTATATCCTCTGTATTACAACTCATCTCTGTTTGCTGGAAAACAGCAGCGTTTGTCCTCCTAAGAAAACACCGGTGCCCCTTCTCCCTATCAGTATCTGTATATTTATGTCCTTAGCAGCAAAGGCCAGAGGTAGATATTAAATGTCTGAACCAATTAATCTTCTGTGTCCATCGAACAAGCTGCCGAATGCTCTCTGGCACTTTTATTGCCGCCAATCGACTGCAGATGTGACTAATGTGTTTCAGAGTGGAGCAATTATGACAATCAAAGCGTCTTCAGGCGCACGAGATGAGCCTTTGACGACCCGGCTTCGTCCAGTGTCAGCCACCAGCGCGCCGGGGGCCTCATCCCTTCTTGACGAGGTAATTGTTTTATCAAGACGAGTTAACAAGCTGACCCATCTCGGCGGCGTGAAACGGCTAACTCGTCGGATGAGTAATTCTCTCAGGCGGACCTGTGGATGGAAGAAAACGGTGATGTCATTCTTGGCCATGCTTCACAACAAAGCGGCTCTTGTGTTATTAAGAATTTATCGCGTTCGGAACAGGAGCAGCAGGATTTTTGGCCGCGAGTGCTCGGTGTCGAACCAAGTTTGCCGGATCTGATTAAGTCCCGCGACATATTTCAGGCTTTTCGACCCATCGCTGCTTGATTTGCGTGCGCCGAGTATCAAATGAGGCTGTTAGGTGACGTGTTTGACTTTCAAATGAATACTGTTGTGCAGAAACTCGTCACCACGTCGAACCCATATGAAATTAGGAGTGATGAGTCAGGCTTTGACTGATAGGACTGGTCATACCTGTTTATATGCTGCAGCTCATGCGTGGACTTTGTTTGTGTATTTGCTCAGCGTCGTCTCAAACACTCACTTTCAGTGGTTACTGTAAATTGCCTACAGTTTCTCTCTCTTTTTTATTTTTAAAACCACTGATATTCCATGAGAAAGCCTAACTGTTTCCACGTTTCACTGATCTTTTGTTCCACAAACTCTTTTTTTTGGTTGTTTTTTGTTGTTGTTGTAATTTACAAGAGCTACCGTATGTTTTGAAGGATTACAAACCAGACAAAAAGAACGTGACATTCGGTCTCACTGTAAACAATGTGGAGGTCTGCACGTATACACTGCAGTCTGGCAAATCGCTTTATAAATCTGGTCTGGATTTGTTGTTAGCCTTTAACCAGTGTTACCATTTCCGGCTCCAGGGAAATGTTTTGCTAACTGGTGACACGATGTGAAAAATACAATGGCTTGAAACACTTCTGGAATACCAGCGGGGAGAGAAAGCACGAGGCAGGAATCCTCTAAATTAAGTTTTTGTGGCTGCTGCGGCCTGCTGAGGGGGCGGAGCCATCTAATATAAAGGGATGTGCACCCAGACATGTTCACTGAGGCCTCATTGTACATTACTTTTCAAATAGGTGTGGTTAGGAAATTCCTGTAGAGGCAAGAATGTTTTCACCCTCTTTAAAAAAAAATCTTTAAAGAAATATGAATGAAGTTTATATTATCATTCACGTTGTCAAGGAGTGAGATGACACAAAACTCACTCGGTTGGTTGAAATCAGAGCTGGAAGTCGTGATTTTTACTTTTTTTTTAATCTTCTTTCTTTTTCACCCCGCCTGCTGCGTTCTCAGACGTCAACAAGTGACGCCGTGCTCACAGATCATGAACCCTCTCAGAGTGAAGGATGAGCTGACACAAGAGGCATGGAGGAAAGTAAATTGGTGCTAAAGTGAAAGCCCCCCCGAGGGGTCAAAGAGAAAAGGAGCGCCATGAACGATTAATATTCACAACATTGTTCTGTGTGTGCTTTAAAGGGACATGTCAGCTCTTTTAAAGTGGGGTTCTGAGGAAACATTATAAACAATTAATATCTCACAGATGCTTATTTGAAACGTTTCACTATGTTTTAATTAGAGGATGCTGTGAGCATGTATGAATTTATCTTTATTCTTAATATGTTTTAGTACATATTGAAATGCACTAATACGCTGTAGATTTTGGACAGACAATAATTACATAATTTGCCCTCCTTTTGTGGGTTCTAAGTCAAAGTCAAAGTCAACTTTATTGTCAGAACTGCAATATGTACAGGACATACACAGGATTGAAATTGCATTTCTCTCTCAGTCCCTCGGTGCAACAGTAACCATTAACACTAAACACTAAACAATTAATAAACAAGCATAAAATGAAATAATAAAAGTTTAGTACTGTCCTGAGTTTTTTGCATAGTAGTTTTTCATAGTAGTATAAAAGTATAAAAAGTTTCACCAACACCAAAACACCAACATTTAATAAACATAATCATAAAATGAAATAGAGTGTAATACTGTCCCGAAGTATAAAGTATAAAAAGTATATCTATAAAATAAATGAAGGTTCTGGCATTTGATATTTGTAAAGAGTGGCAAAGCAGCATATGGGGTTAATGTACACAGTATATGTATGAGGTATTTGATATTGGTATAGAGACAAAGTGGCATTATGCAATAAGGCTAGTAAAAAGAATATATACTGTATATCAGCAGTAGTGTAGATATAAAAAGTGTATATGTAAACAGTAGTAATAAATGTAAACAGTAGTAATAAATGTCAACAGTAAATGTAAACAGTAGTATGACTATAGGCAGTAATGTAATACAAACATTAGTGCAAATATGAGAAGTAGTGCAAACTGAATGAGCACATGACCGAGAGTTTAGTGAATAACCCGTTTGATGACACAGAGTCCAGTGTTAAAAACTTTGTGTTGTGTGGTAATGTGTGAAAGTTTTTTGTGTTAAGGCAGTTCAAATGGGAGGGGAGGCAGAGCAGGCAGAGTGTTTAGCATCCTGACTGCCTGATGAACAGAGCTGTCTCTCAGTCTGCTGGTTCGAGCCTGGAGACTCCTCAGTCTCCTCCCTGATGGCAACAGGCTGAAGCAGCTGTGTAGTGGGTGTGTGGGATCACCTGCCATGCAGAGGGCTTTCCGAGTGAGGCGGTTGCTGTGTAAGTCCTGTAGTGAGGGCAAGGAGGTGCCGACAATCTTCTCAGCTGCTCTCACTATACGCTGGAGGCTCTTTCGGCAGGATGCAGTACATGCACCAAACCACACCGTGATGCAGCTGGTCAGGACACTTTCTATGGCGCCCCTGTAGAAGGTGCACATGATGGGGGTTGGAGCTCCAGCCCTTTTCAGCTTGCGGAGAAAGTAGAGGCGCTGGTGAGCCTTCTTGGCCAGTGATGCAGTGTTCCTGCTCCAGGACAGGTCCTCTGAGACGTGCACTCCCAGGAACTTGGTGCTGTCTACTCTCTCCACTGCGGTGCTGTTGATGGTCAGAGGGGCATGTTGGGCATCCCTCTTCCTGAAGTCCACAACAATCTCCTTTGTCTTCTCCACGTTGAGAGTGAGATTGTTGTGTCCGCACCACAAGGCCAGGTGGCTCACCTCGTTCCTGTAGTCCGTCTCATCGTTGTTGCTGATGAGACCCACCACTGTTGTGTCGTCCGCAAACTTGATGAAGTGGTTGGAGCTGTACGATGGTGTGCAGTCGTGTGTTAGCAGGGTGAATAGAAGGGGGCTCAGCACACATCCTTGTGGGGCTCCTGTATTCAATGTGATGGTGCTGGATGTGTTATTCCCGACCCGTACTGCCTGTGGTCTCCCGGTCAGGAAGTCTAGCTGCCAGTTACACTCACAGAGTTAAACTCACAGACATACAGCAACAGAGCTGGTTTATTTACCTGGTTTACAAAACTCAATAATGCACAAACATTATTAGAATATAAACATGTTAAGCACTATTAAATCAGTTTTTATTCATTTTATCATACCGTAAGTTCTTTAAGTATACAGATAGTCCTCGACTTACGACGGAGATCCGTTCTGCGGCGGCGTAAACCGAATTTCGACGTAAGCCGGAACATACGTACATACTGAACCACATACGTACAGTACTGTATTTTACCAAGCACTTAGCCTATCCTAACACAGTACCCTATATAATTATCAAAAAACACTTACATTTGGGAGCCATAATGAAGGGAAAAAAGTTAATTTCCTACTGGTATGCTGGTGAAGCCTTTCCTCCGTCCCTCCTCCGTATTCTCTATTGCGTTTACGTCGTAAAACCGCCGTCCAGCTCGGTCCATCCTCCGTATTCGGTTACGACGTAAAACGGCGTTCACAGTACACACAGTAACAGTAAGTTGTACTATGTACAGTTTTGTTTTGTTTTTTTGAATGTCCAGAGGACCAGACTTAGCTTTTTAGAGAGTACAGGGCATAATTCCTCCGCAGCTACGTTTACGACGTGAAACTGCGTAACTCGGCTTTTCAAAATAAATTTTCAAATTATTTATTTATTTTTTAATTTATGGGAGATGCGTCATAACCGCGAAACGTCGTAACTCGAGACCGTAGTAAGTCGAGGACTACCTGTATACAGTACTGTATTTGGACATGCATATCCTCTGGTACCATCATGGGGTGCTACAGAACCCTCTGCATACATACTTCATTTGACTAAGATCATCCAGACACTATTTTATAAACCTTTGCACCACTGTCAGTGTCACATTAAATACTCATTGTGGCAGAAATGTGCTGCTATCTGTGCAGGAAGTGCCTCAGGCTGACTGCTAGCTGCTGCTGCTGCACATGCTTGGAAATAACCACAGAACGCTCTGTAAATAAGTGCATGAAGTTAAACAGAGAGCATTGAAAAACAAAGTGGCAGAGTCGTGCAATCCAAAAAACAGCCGGTTAAAAACTTCAAACACTGCTAACGAGGATTTAATGACAGCCTTAAGCGCTCTTAGATTACATGAATACATTTATCAATATTTTCATTATGTTTCATAATTATTATCACAAACATATGCTATTAGTAATTATATTTTTTCTTGAACTCTCCCTAATACAGTATTTCTTGAGCCACAGTGGTGTCTCAACCTAAGCTTTGGAAACCAGAATGGGAGGAAGAGCTTTCAGTTATCAGGCATCAAAGTGCATGCTCAGTCATCCAGGTACCAAATCCAGTAATGCTCAGTCAGGTCATCTGGACACTTTCTTTATTTTGTAGAGACGTTTCGCCCTCTATCCAGAGGGCTTCATCAGTCTGAGGCGTCCAAAATAAACTGTTTCCCCATCTTATCTCCAGCAAACTGGTTGGTCCACTTCAGGGCCGGATTAACAACCCCAGGGGCCCCTGGGCACCGAAGCTCACAGGCCCCCCCCCCGTAACCTAACACCCATTTTACTATATATATATATATATATGTATTGACTGTATTGTATATATAATACTACTGTATTGACATCATTCAGCATCACATCCATCCATCCATCCATCCTTCATCAGCAAATGAAGTCAAACATGAACACTTCTGAAAAGAGCAGCAGCTACAGCATTGACATCAATCAGCAGCAAACCAGCAGCAAATCACATACATCAGAAACATGTTGCAACCATAGTGACACCAGTGCCTTGGTGTGCAGTCCATGTCCACGTGCATGAAAAACAAGTCCATGAGCTCTAAGAAAGCTCGAAGCAGCAGAAAAAGAATTCCCTTACTTTGATTGAAGTGTAGGTAGACAGTCTGTATGATGTTTTTCTCAAGTTCAAACCTGGATCACATGGAACTGCTTAGCCATTGCTCAACCATGAATGATGGGAGCATTTGAGGCCAGGTGTGAGTTCAGGTGTTCTGTTGGGGAGGTCAGCTGCCTGAAGAACTTGCATCCACTTCTCTGCTGTTTCCTGGGACTGCCACCTTTCTTTCTCCTGAGGTGAGGTGGTGAGGTGGTCTATCAGGCTGTTTGCAGTCACACATTCCTCATACAGCTCATCCATACATGTTTAGCCTGCCAAAAGGTGTTAAAGTTCATTAGTGACACATAGCCTAGGTTATGTAGTGATAAATAAATGGAAAAACGTGTATTGTTTATATTTATAAATTTAGCATTGTGTGTAAACTACATTTTGAAATGTATTTATTAATTACCTATATGAACTGTGATTTTTTTAAAGATGGACAAGGTTGTATGTTTGCATAGTGTAAAGTAAATTTATTTATTTTTATTTTATTTATTAAAATTCATTCATTTCACTAAAACAAAGTCAACAACTCAATAAAAAATAAAAAACATACATTCAAAATAAAATGAAAGGCAGCAGATGAAGAATAATCTTATAATCTCTGCCCCTTTTTTACCCAAATAAACTCACAACAATGATTTATCAAAGAACAAAATTAATTGCATCACCAAATGTAAGATTACATCAACTTTAACAACTCAAATAAATTCTTATGTTATTTTTCATATTCCTTCAAAAAAATCACTTTTAGCAATCTCTTAAATTCACAATTATGTACTTATTTGTACGTGTCAATTGTACACTTTTGTTTATAACTATCAATAATTAAACATGGTTCACCACTACAAATTATTGAATTTTTACCTGCCAACCAGGTGAAGACTTTCAGTGATCTTCTCCACTTCTTCAAGGGTTCTCCTGGTTTTGTTCTTTTTCACGTTTCTTATGTGTCCAACTGCAGAAGCATGCTGTTTCACATCACACTGTCCACCATGGGCTACAGAAAAAGTATGCTTGCAAACAGTACAGTTCGCTTTGTAGCCTTTATCATTCACGCGTTCCAGCCACACATGACATCCTCCCGTCCATCTTACAGTAAGGTCTGTTAGCATGTTACCTCGTTGCTCCTCCGGTCCAGCTCCTCTGTTTCTGCCGTCTGGTGACACCAGCCACCCGTCCATCTTACAGTAAGGTCTGTTAGCATGTTAGCTCGTTGCTCCTACGGTCCAGCTTCGATGTTTCTGTCGTCTGGTGACACCATTCCTTTTCCCACTCGACTCTGTATTTTTGCAGCCGTTTCTTTTTTTTTCCTGGGGGGAGTAGGCTCGAAGGTGATCTATGTTCACTGTTTAAATCCCCTGAATGCTTGCCGCTCGCGTCCATGCTGTCTTCTTCTTCAAATCCTGTCGCGCCGTGTCTTCCGTAAACTGCCAAGACTGGACCAATGAGATGAGCCGGATTCTGTAGTTTCAATCACGTGTGTAAAAGGGCTGTCAGCTCATTGGTCACAGAGCAGAGCTGCTTCTTCTTCTTCTATTGTTTATTGGCGGTTGGCAAACTTATTTTAAGCACATTACCGCCACCAACCGGACTGAGTGTGTGCATTGCCGTCTGCTTCCAATCATACACGTCATGTCAACAAACTAAAAGACACTTATGAGTTGTTTTTGAAAAACAACTTTTTATTTTATTTGGGTTGGATAATAAGGAAAATTGAGGACAAAGCCTTGTTTTATCTACGTCTAGCGACAATAAAAAAATAAATAAAAATAAAACTTTTCTGCCAGGCTGAACTGCTCACTCCTGGCCAGCAGAGGGCCCCCTTGAGCTGTCGGGCCCCTGGGCACGCGCCCGGTGTGCCCGTATTGTAGATCCGGCCCTGGGTCCACTTAAGAAGTGTACTGGTTGGTGGGGAAACAGTTTACTTGGGACTCAGACTGATGAAGCCCTCTGGATAGAGGGCAAAACGTCTTTACAAAAAAAAAAAAAAGAAACTGTCCAGATGACCTGACTGAGCATTACTAGTAGATTTCAGTTATCAGGCTCCTCTCTTGTGGAACCAACTTCCAGTTTCTGTCCATGAGGCTGACACATGGTCCAGTTTTAAGACTGGGCTTAAGAGTTTCCTTTTTCATAAATCCTATAGTTAGGGTTGGCTTGTCATGCTGCTAGATGACATATTGACCTCATTTCCTTAAATGAATTGTTAAAATTTAACAGTTTTCATTTCATACTACTGTATTTCTATCTTAACATATGGTTCTTGATCTGCCATTGTGTATCTGTTCCTCTCAAACCCAGCCGGTTGAAACAGCTGGCTGCTTGTCCAGAGCCTGGTTCTGCTGAAGGTTTCTTCCTCACGAGGGAGTTTTTCCTTTCCACTGTCACCTTTGTGCTTGCTGAAGATGAGAGTTCTGTGATGGAGTTAAATTCAAGCCAGTCTGCTCCTCAGATATTTTTTGATTTCATTGAACCTTTATTTATCCAGGTAGTCTCATTGAGCCACGAGAACTCATTTTCAAGAGAAACCTGTTTAGGGAGCAGATGGTGGGGGTTAAGGGCCTTGCTCAGGGGCCCAGAGTGGGGTGAATGAGGGTGGAGGCAGGTGTGGGTGTTTCACCTTTATCCACCCACATTTTTTGATGTTGTCGGTACCGGGGCTTGAGCCGGCGATCGTCCGATCACAGGCCCACTGTGTCTAACCACTCCCCTATATGCAGTGTTAAATTATTTTATATATGAATGCTTCTGTTCAATGCCCTGAGACGACTTCTGTTGTGACTTGGTGCTATATAAATACTGTAAATTGAATTGAATTGAAAACCATTAGGTGATGCAGTAGCGTCTGCACAAACATGAGAAATGTTTGAGGCTGAGCCCTCGACTCGTCTGAGGCAGCCATAGCCAAAGTGGTTCAAAATATCTAAGTCCATGCTCAATAGTCCAGGTTAAAAAAAAAATCTAACAAACAAGTCAGGTCCTCTGGCTGTCTCAGACGAGTCGATGGTGGAGAGGGCGGTCTCCACAAACCATTTTATCACCATCAAACTGGTTGGCCCTCTTTTTCATTCATTCAACCTTTATTTAGTCAGGTAAATCTTTTGAACCTCATGGGCTCATTTACGAAAGCGACCTGCTAAAACTAAAGAACAATGAACAGCAGTGATAGAATTTCATTAAACAATAAACAAACAAACAATAAACAATAGAAAACAAAAAGAGAGAAAAAAACAAAAGATTTTTTTTTTTTTTAACAAAGTATCAAAAAACTAGCAAAACATTATAAGGTAGACGTATAAAATCAAAGACAGGAACAAATCTGCATTGGTTTTTGCCAGGATTCCAACAGATTCTGAAAACCATTTAGAGAAGTCAAGGTCGAGAGCTTCAGATCTTTTTGTAAGATATTCCATGAAGCAGGAGCGGAGTAGGAGAAGGCCCTTTTTCCAAGTTCAGTCCTCACTGACGGAACACTGCAGGTAATCATGTCCTGAGAGCGCACACTGTAGCTGCACTCACGCAAAGACATGTAGGAGGAGATGTATGAGGGCAGCAGACCAAGAAGTGATTTAAAGATGAAAATGTACCAGTGGAAGAGTCTGCGTGAGGTTAATGATGTCCAGTTAACCAGTGAATACAGGGTGCAGTGGTGGGTACGATAATCACAACCAGTTATGAATCTTAGTGCACCATGATAGACCACATCCAACATCCGCAGGGTGCTTGTAGGAGCATTCATGTAGAGAATGTCACCGTAATCAATGGAGGGAAGGAAAGTCACAGACACAAGGCGTTTCCTGACATTCAGTGATAGACATGATCTGTTTCTGAAAAAGAAACCCAGTTTAACTTTCAGTTTCTTCACTAGGTTTTCCACGTGGAGTTTAAAAGAGAGATGTGAATCGATCAGGATACCCAGATATTTATAGGAATCAACAAACTCAATAGGGACACCATTTGAAGATAAAATCAGA
Source organism: Garcialebias charrua (assembly GCA_038048925.1). Classification (NCBI taxonomy): domain Eukaryota; kingdom Metazoa; phylum Chordata; class Actinopteri; order Cyprinodontiformes; family Rivulidae; genus Garcialebias; species Garcialebias charrua. Next base: position 94,049 of record JBBPBX010000321.1, read on the forward strand.
GGAGGATCTGCTGGAACCGCCTTCCTATTTGAAAAAAACATCCCTTTTGTTTTATCAGCATTTAGGACAAGTTTGAGACGGAACAAATCTGACTGGATGATGTCAAAAGCGGATTGCAGTAACTGGAAAGCCTTAGCAACTGTTTTAGCTCGGCAGTAAACAACTGTATCATCAGCATAGAAATGTAAGGATGCATCAGGGATGCAGTGACCTACATTAGCTATGTAGATTGTAAAGAGAGTTGGTCCTAAAACTGAGCCTTGTGGTACACCATTTTTAACTGTTAAATAGCTGGAAGAAGTACCGTTATGTTGAACACATTGCCTCCGATTGGAAAGATAGTTAGAAAACCAACCGATGGTGTGATCAGAGAAACCGATTTCTGAGAGCTTATGACACAGGATGTTATGATCCACAGTGTCAAAAGCTTTAGACAGGTCTAAGAAAAGTGCAGCACAATACGTATGTGAATGTGCTAGCTGTAATAATATAGGGGAGATCAGATTTACTGATCGTCCCATACACTAGATGTAAATTGAGCAGATTTTATACTGACACAAATTATCATCAATAATTCACGGGTTCTCTCTTTTTCAGATTAATCCATAAATCTTGTGACCAGCTGATAATATGTAACAGGCATGAAACGTTAATTTATGTTGGCATACCGGGAGTACTGCCTTTTATTAACAGAATCATAAATTACATCATACATATGTACAGATCGATTGATCGATCTATTTCCTATAATTTACTCATCAGCAGATTTAATTGTGGACAACAGAAAACAAGTAAATAAGATGCCATATTACTTACATCTGTAGCAAGAATAAGTAAAAGAAAGTTTAGGAGGAGTAGAAAGGTGGAGGGAAGGTGAAGTTTATCAGGGAAGTCAGTGCAACCAGAAATTAACACACTCTCCGGCCGATCTCCGCTGGACCCAGGTCCGCTCGTAAACAATCACAACTCATTACCTTGCAAAGATGATCGTCTCGGCTCCAGTAAGAGAGGGAAGTAGCCTTTATACGTAAAAGGGTGTTTAGTCCAAGTTACGTTCAAGCTAGACTTCAACGTGTTTACTTCCTCAGCGGCTCGCTGAGGTTCGCATCAATCTAAACCAAGTAGTGGTCAGTTCCGGTTGATTTTCAGAATAAGATATTCTTCAAAAAGAAAATTCATTCGAAGGTTGGAGCTTAACGCTCGGTTCAAATCTATAGCAGTCCTGCCATAAATTCTCAGCTGATGGGACAGGTCTTTGACGCATGACCAGAGTCCGACAGCAACAAAGAGAAAGTTATCACATCACTTCCTCCAGAACACTGGAAGAAAACAGGAAATGGAACTTTTAAAGGGAGTTTGACATATGTAGTGCTCACTGCCCTCATTGGTTTGTTCGCCCAGTGGGAGGGAGTCAGCTTGGCTCAAAGATGTCAGAAAGTGAGAAGGTTGTTTCAGGATAACAAAGAAAGATTGTTTTAAGAAAACACAGAAGACAGTCGCCAGTTATAAGATTAACTTCTTAACATTTCTGAAACACATCTGAAAGGTTCAACTTGACATATTTCTCAACTTTAGACAGCATTCTGATTCATCCATCCATCCATTTTCTTCCGCTTATCCGGGGTCGGGTCGCGGGGGTAGCAGCCTAAGTAGGGAGGCCCAGACTTCCCTCTCCCCAGCCACTTGGAGCAGCTCCTCTGGGGGAATCCCAAGGCGTTCCCAGGCCAGCCGAGAAACATAGTCCCTCCAGCGTGTCCTGGGTCTTCCTCTGGGTCTCCTCCCGGTGGGACATGCCCGGAACACCTCACCAGGGAGGCGTCCAGGAGGCATCCTAACCAGATGCCCGAGCCACCTCAACTGGCTCCTCTCGATGTGGAGAAGCAGCGGCTCTACTCCGAGTCCCTCCCGGATGACTGAGCTTCTCACCCTATCTCTAAGGGAGAGTCCAGACACCCTGCGGAGAAAACTCATTTCAGCCGCTTGTATCCGAGATCTCGTTCTTTCGGTCACAACCCAAAGCTCATGACCATAGATGAGGGTGGGAACGTAGATCGATCGGTAAATTGAGAGCTTTGCCTTTTGACTCAGCTCTCTCTTCACCACGACAGACCGGTACAGCGCCCGCTTCACTGCGGATGCTGCACCTATCCGCCTATCGATCTCACGCTCCAGTTTTCCCTCATTCGTGAACAAGACCCCGAGATACTTAAACTCCTCCACTTGGGGCAGGACCTCCTCCCCGACCCGGAGAGGGCATGCTACCCTTTTCCGGCTCAAGACCATGGCCTCGGATTTGGAGGAACTGATCCTCATCCCGGCCGCATCACACTCGGCTGCAAACCGCTCCAGCGAAAGCTGTAGATCACGATCTGATGAAGCCAATAGGACCATATCATCTGCAAAAAACAGAGAAGCGATTCTAAGGCCACCAAAACGGATCCTCTCAACACCTTGGCTGCGCCTAGAAATTCTGTCCATAAAAGTTATGAACAGAATCGGTGACAAAGGGCAACCTTGGCGGAGTCCAACTCTCACTGGAAACGAGCCTGACTTACTGCCGGCAATGCGGACCAAGCTCTGACACCGGTCGTACAGGGACCTAACAGCCCATATCAAAGGGCCTGGTACCCCATACTCCCGGAGTACCCCCCACAGAACCCCCCGAGGGACGCGGTCGAATGCCTTTTCCAAGTCCACAAAGCACATGTAAACTGGTTGGGCAAACTCCCACGCGCCCTCCAGGACCCTGCTGAGGGTGTAGAGCTGGTCCAGTGTTCCACGACCAGGACGAAAACCACACTGCTCCTCCTGAATCCGAGGTTCGACTATCCGACGGACCCTCCTCTCCAGAACCCCTGAATAGACCTTACCAGGGAGGCTTAAGAGTGTGATCCCCCTATAGTTGGAACACACCCTACGGTCCCCCTTTTTGAATAGGGGAACCACCACCCCAGTCTGCCAATCCAAGGGAACTGCCCCCGATGTCCACGCGATATTGCAGAGTCGCGTAAGCCAACACAACCCCACAACATCCAGAGCCCTAAGGAACTCAGGGCGAATCTCATCCACCCCCGGAGCCCTGCCACCGCAGAGCTTTTTAACCACCTCGGCGACCTCAGCACCAGAGATTGGAGAGCCCGACCCAAAGTCCCCAGGCTCCGCTTCCTCAGTGGAAGACGTGCCAGTAGGATTGAGGAGGTCTTCGAAGTATTCCGCCCACCGACTCACAACATCCCGAGTTGAGGTCAACAGCACGCCATCCCCACCATAAATGGTGTTGGTCGCGTACCGCTTTCCCCCCCTGAGACGCCGGATGGTGGACCAGAATCGCCTCGAAGCCGTACGGAAGTCATTCTCCATGGCCTCTCCGAACTCCTCCCACGCCCGAGTTTTTGCCTCAGCAACCACCCGAGCCGCATGCCGCTTGGACTGTCGGTACCTATCTGCTGCTTCCGGGGTCCCACAGGCCAAAAAGGCCCAATAGGACTCCTTCTTCAGCTTGACAGCATCCCTCACCGCCGGTGTCCACCACCGGGTTCGAGGGTTGCCACCACGACAGGCACCAACAACCTTGCGGCCACAACTCTGATAAGCTGCCTCGACAATAGAGGTGCGGAACATGGCCCACTCGGACTCAATGTCCCCCGCCTCCCTCGGAACGTGTTCAAAGCTCTCCCGGAGGTGGGAGTTAAAGCTCCGTCTTACGGGAGACTCTGCCAGACGTTCCCAGCAGACCCTCACAATACGTTTGGGTCTGCCAGGTCTGACCGGCATCCTCCCCCACCATCGGAGCCAACTCACCACCAGGTAGTGGTCAGTTGACAGCTCCGCCCCTCTCTTCACCCGAGTGTCCAGGACATGCGGCCGCAGATCAGATGAGACGACAACAAAGTCGATCATCGAACTGCGACCTAGGGTGTCCTGGTGCCAAGAGCACATATGTACACCCTTATGCCTGAACATGGTGTTCGTTATGGACAATCCATGACGAGCACAGAAGTCCAATAACAGAACACCACTCGGGTTCAGATCAGGGGGGCCGTTCCTCCCAACCACACCCCTCCAGGTCTCACTGTCATTGCCCACGTGAGCGTTGAAGTCCCCCAGTAGAACAAGGGAGTCCCCAGGAGGCGCACTCTCCAATACCCCCTCCAAGGACTCCAAAAAGGGTGGGTAATCTGCGCTGCCGTTTGGCGCATAGGCACAAACAACAGTCAGAGCCCGTCCCCCCACACGTAGGCGAAGGGAGGCTACCCTCTCGTTCACCGGGGTGAACCCCAACGTACAGGCACCAAGATGGGGGGCAACAAGTATGCCCACTCCTGCTCGGCGCCTCTCACCTCATTCTGATTCATGTGTCCACATAGTGTATTAAGAATACACCAGCATAATAAAGAATGACAATGATCATTCAACATATTGAAAAATAACACTGTTCACACGAATAACACAAGGTTATGCGTTGATTATATTTGAATTAGCACAAAGTAAAAATTAAATAGTCATATTTAATTTGTGTCTTGATGCAAATTAATAAAATAAAACAGTGTTGAATGTCTGTTCACTGAGAGGATCAGTGAAAAGGTGTCAATCCAGTTCAAAGAGGTGAAGGTATATTGCTACATAGCTATAGGACTGAGTTTGTTGTGGCTCCTCATGAAATTCTTTAGATGAAAGACGAAACATTTCAACATAAAGAAACTGACCAGAGGACCTGACTTAACTTTATTGTTTTTCTTACCTGTTGAATGAAATAAATATCCTTTAATTTTCTCTTTACTCGACTAAACAACACTGAGGACACAAGAAGATTTTAAACTGATTTTTACTTGCAAGGGTAGACGTCACAGCTTTTACAGATGTACAAAAGTTGCACGTTTTTAACCTCATCAGTGAGAATCTGCCACGGACAATATAAAGAAGTGCTTTTTATAAAGCTTATCAGACAGGCACTGATGACCTCGCTCTGCCAGTTTACACACTCTGAGGCGTTGAGAGTTATCAGGCGCACCTGCAGGCTCCTCTCAGAGGAGACAAAAATTATCTAACTTACACATATTAATTTAACATTAGTTACTAATAAGTGTCAACGTGTGGCATGGAGGCTGCACAGCTGCAGAAAGAGAAGCTCTGCAGAGAGTGGTGAAGGCTGCACAGACGTCAGTTGGAGTCAGTCTCCCCACCATCACAGACATCTACACCTCTACATGCAGGAAGAGGGCCACCTGCATCATGAAGGACCCCACTCACCCAGCACACACACTTTTTGCCCCGCTCCCTTCAGGCAGGAGGGTGAGGAGCATTAAGTGTAGAACCACTAGACTGAGGAACAGCTTCTACCCTGAAGCTGTTTGATTCATGAATCTCTAATCAGGATTATCACTGTAGAAATAAAAAATAAATCACTGTAATGCAACTTTGATTGTTGACATGTGCTGCTGATTATCCATGCTGCTGATCTCAAGCTGCTATATTCATTCATTCGTACTCACCCACACAAACTCATGTTCGTGCTGCTGTTAATCAGTGCATTATTTTACATTATTAGTGTTTAGCGTATATCTTAGATATTTTAGTGTACCGTTTGGTGCTTGTTTAGCGTAAATCTTAATGTATATCTTAGTTCCTTATTTACCGTTTCTTTTTACACTTTATATTTTTGCTATTGTTGGATGTAACTGGGACCCTGGGGCGGCCGTGGCATAGTGGTAATGGCAGTCGTCTCCCGATCGGAAGGTTGGAGGTTCGAATCCCAGTTTCCCACACCATGTGTCGTTGTGTCCCTGGGCAAGACACTTAATCCCGAGTTGCTCCCGGTAGGACTGGATGGCGCCTTGCATGGCAGTCTGCCTCTACCGGTGTATGAATGTGTGTATGAATGGGTGGATGGTTGCTATTGTAAAGTGCTTTGGGGCCCCTCATAGGGGGTTGGAAAGCGCTATATAAATAAGCTCCATTTACCATTTACCTTGAGTACACAATGTCGTTCCACCTCATGTACCACATGTGATGCGAAGGACAATGAAGAACCTTGATCTTGACCTTGACATTCATAATCTTTACCTAAATTCCCTTGACAGATTATGTTTATGTTTATTAAATTTGTTCTTTTTTTTTTTACAAAAGAAACAATACAAGACAATCCCATAAATGATAATGTACAAAATGTAAAAAAATGAAAGGTAGCAGAAAGAAGAATAAATCTTATTATATCTGCCCCTTTTTTCCAACAATCAGATTAAACAATAATAATCTTCAACCAACAGTACAAAATGACTAACTCTTTCTAATTTTCTAACTAATACAATACACATTACGCTATTTCATATATTTTTTTAACACATTCGTTTTGATCATTTTCTTAAATGTAAACATTGACTTGGCATTTTTAACTACATTCTCCAAGCCATTCCATAATCTAATTCCCTGGATTGAGGTAGAACGTCCCTTCAAACTAGTTCTGAATTGTGGTTTTACAAACATCTCTGTCCCCTTAAGATTATAACAACTTTGTCTTTTAACAAAATGCATTTGGATATTTAAAGGTAATGCATTATTTTGAGCCCTATACATAACTGATAAAATATTATAGTCTACCAAATCATGGAACTTCAATAACTTCAGTTGATAAAATAATGTACTTGATGGATGACGGTAATGTTTTCTAGTGATAATTCTTACAGCTCTTTTCTGTAATACAAAAATAGGCTTTGTGATTGTTTTACATGCATTCCCCCAAACATCAATACAATAGATTAAGTGTGGAACAATGATTGTGTTATACAACAAATACAGAGCTTTATCATTCAATAGGTCTCTGACTTTGTACAGTACTGCAATCGATTTAGCTATTTTTATTCTTACAGAATTTATGTGTTGTTTCCATGTCAGTTTGTCATCAATGATAACACCCAAAAACTTCACCTCACTCACTCTACAAATCTCAACACCCTCAATTTTGAGTGGAACATCAACAGTTTTCTTTTTATTACTGAATATCATGTAATTAGTTTTTTCTAGATTTAATGATAATTTATTTATTTTAAACCAAGTTTGTATCTTGACAAATTCTGTCTTTATCAATTCCAACATTTGTTCTATATCTTCACCTAAACAGAAAAATGTGGTATCATCAGCAAAAAGTACACATTTAAGGAGTCCTGACACATTTACCAAGTCATTCACATATAAAATAAATAGCTTTGGTCCAAGTACAGAGCCTTGGGGAACTCCACATGTGATATTACAGAGGTCAGATCTTACATCATTTATTTGTACAAATTGTTTCCTATCTTTTAAGTAGCTAGATACCCACTGTAATGCTGGTCCTCTAATACCATATTTGTTCAGTTTTTCTAGGAGAATGGTGTGATCAATAGTATCAAATGCTTTTTTTAAATCAACAAAAATACTGATACAATATTGTTTTTGATCGACAGCAGTAGTTATTTGTTCCATTAATTCCATGAGAGCCATTGATGTAGAGTTTTTTGATCTAAACCCATACTGACTGTTGCTTAGAATATTTTGTTTATCTATAAATTGATCTAGTCTGTTCACAAATAGTTTTTCAAGAATTTTTGAAAACTGTGGTAACAAGGATATAGGTCTATAATTGTTGAACACACATTTATCACCATTTTTAAAAAGAGGAACTACCTTAGCTACTTTCATATTATCTGGAAATATTCCTGTTGAAAATGATAAATTACATATATATGTAAACGGCTCAATAACATGGCTCATTATGTCCTTTACAAACATCATATCCATGTCCACCCAGTCTTTTGATCTCTTGTCTGTAAGATTTTTTACTACATTCATTATTTCCTCTTTGTTAGTTCCATTTAGAAAAATACTATTTGCACAACCTGTAATTGAATGGATCACATTATTATCTACTTTTGGTATTTTAGCTGCAAGGCTTGATCCAACATTCACAAAATATTGATTAAATCCATTTACAATTTCATTTTCATCATGAATTTCATCGTTGTCTTTTACAAAATATTTTGAAATACCAGTTTTTGTTTTATGATTCTTCAGGATACTATTCATTACTCGCCATGTTGCTTTATCACCATTAGTTTTATCTAATAATTTTTAGTCTTTTGACGCTCATTATTGAGCATGAACTTTGATGTTTGAGGCTGAAGTTGATGTTTTTAGCTTCAAATGGCAACAATTGGCTTCAGACCCCATTCTGACTAGTATTTAGCTTGTCAGTTAGTACGTTTAAACTGTAATGTATCCTTTTACACAAAATGCACCACAAAATGAGAATTACTTCATGGGTGAATGAATGTGAATTACAGCTCGAATGTGGCCAGCTGAATGGATGGTTCCTGAACAAACACGTCTGACCTTTGTGCATTTTTCCTTCCTGTGTCTCCACAGAGTTTCAATGCTCCCCCACGTTCTAAGATGAAGGTATGGAAAGGTGCTACTTTTGCCTTCGTGCTCTGCGCTGCAGCCCTGTCCACTGTCCTCGTTAGAAAAATGGCCACTGTCAGACAGTTTAAACTCAAAGCCAAACATCCCTCATCGAAGTCGTCGTTATCTCTAGAATCAACGTCTAGAACTTCTTCCGAGGAACCCGCAGAGCTGTCCCAGATGACGGGAGGTCTTCATCGGAAGACTCGCTCAACGGGCAACAACATGAACTCCCTCCTCTCGGACTGTAAGATAAACTACCTTCTTCCTTCCATGTCTGTTTGGAGATAAGGTGTCAGGGGTAGTTTAGCGGAGTAGACAGAACCACTTGAAACTCGCCTCTGTTGTTTATAGAGCAGGCTTTAATGCCTTACAACAACTTTCAGCCAATTACCACCTCATAGCTCACTGACTCTCCATAGGAGCTTTAATCTCCAGGAGTGGAGGATGTGTAGCTTTTTCTTTTCTCATTCCTCAGAGCTCATCAGTTTAATTAGTTATATGGTAATAAAGTGGTTTCTGTCAACATAGCTGAAAAAAAAAACAATCTGTGGACACCTAGATGTTGAAAATTTTACATTTGTTCATCTTGTTAAATGATAGGGCTCTTTATTTGCTATATAACTCAATTTTTGTTCCACATTTAATTTATTGTGTGGAGGTTTGGGGTAAAGCCTGTACAACTATAACAAATTCTATTTTTATTTTACAGAAAAGAGCGGTGAGAATTATTGCTAAAGCCTTATCGTCATCCATCCATCCAATGTATTATTTAAATAGGCAGCACGGTGGCACAACTGGTAGAGCTGCTGCCTCTCAGCGAGCAGGTCCCCGGTTCAAATCCTGGTCCGGGGGCCTTTCTGGGTGGAGTTTGCATGTTCTCTCCGTGCATGCGTGGGTTTTCTCCGGGTGCTCCGGTTTCCTCCCACAGTCCAAAAACATGCATGTTAGGCTGATTGGTAACTCTAAAATTGACCCTGGGTGTGAGTGAGACAGGTCCCTCTTGTAAATGAGTCCCCGTGGCTCAACGAGGCTAGCCTGTATAAATAAAGGTTGAATTAATGTTTGCTCATGGCTTCTAGGTTGTGCCAACCATAAACCAATATCACCCTCAGTCTTCTGTTGAATTTTGTTGTGAACAATCACCTTAACTTTACCAGGAAAACCTGACAGTCTCCCTCTTTGTCACTTGCCAGTGACGCCTCTATTGAGCTTTTCTGTGTTCTTTCAGTTTCAGCGATGTTCCAGAGCTTCACGGAGGGCGAGCTCCAGCAGCTGCTCGGCACCTTAAAGAAAAGAAAGAGGGGCCAGACTTTTGGGGAGAACAAGTCCAAAAGGACTAAACGAGCCCACAAATCTAAGCCCTGCTCTTTGAGGAGGCTGGAGCTGACTGTGGCTGAGCTGGATCTTGGCCACAAGAGCGACGAGACAATAATCCTGCAGTACTGCAGCGGTAACTGTGACGCCCACCGACAAAACTATGACCTCGCCGTGGGCAAGATATTTGGGAAGAACTCTACGAAAAAAAGCCGCAGGAAGAAAGTCAGCCACGTTCCGTGCTGCCGTCCGACTGCGCTCGAGGGCATTTCGTTCTTTGCAGAACACAACGGCTTTCACACGCTACGTAACATCTCGGCTAAGAGATGTGGGTGTGTATGACCAAACGGGATGGACTTCACACTTTTTCACGCTGCTCCAAGCTTCTGTTGGAAGAGTCGGACATGGACGCTGTTTAAAATACAAATAATGGATATTAAGGTCCACGAGAGGAGGAAGCGGTGGAGAAACATGTACAACTGACAGACTGACGCTAACTTTTGGGCTCTTGTCACTGCTAGTTGGAAGCGACTCCCCCAAACAGCCGGTGTTGAATTTGGATTCCACGGGACATGATCAGAAAATGACTGCTCAAACAGCAGCAACATTTTTAATCTGTGTAGTAACACTGTAAAAGATGGCGTAACAACAACTTAGCAACCTATTTTTTGTGTTGTTTTGGTAGCTATATGTAACGATGAGCCAGGGTGGACCAGGTCATAGCTGCTACTGCACTTCATCCCTTCATTTGTCCAAATCCTGGAGATTACAATGTCACCATAAAAAAGGAAACGTCAGTGAAATCTCGTTATCACCTGTGTAAGGTGGCCCTGAGGTGTAAATGAATAACGTTTGAAAAAACAGAAATACATTTGATAAAACAGAATTGCATATGAAAAAACAGAATTACATTTGAAAAAACAGAATTGCATTTGAAAGAATAGAATTACATTTGGAAAAACAGAATTACATAAATAAAAAAAAACAGAATTACATTTGAAAGAACAGAATTACATTAAGCCAAAGCGGAAGTGGCCGGAATCACATTTGAAAAAAACATCATCACATTTGAAACAAAAACAGAATTACATTTGAAAAAAAAAATTTGCATTTGAAAGAAAAACAAAACAAACAAACAAAAAACAGAATTACATTTGAAAAAACAGAATCACATTTGAATAATGGAATTACGTTTGAAAAAAATGTATATGTTTTTCCAAATGTGATTCTGTTTTTTCAACTGTGATTCCAGCCACTTCCGCTTTGGCCGCTTCCGCTTTGGCCGCTTCCGCTTTGACCGCTTCTGCTTTTGTTTGTTTGTCTTCTCAAATTTGATTCCATCCACTTCCGCATTGACCACTTCTGCTTCGGCTTAATGTAATTCCGTTTTTTCCAAATATATTTTCGTTTTTTTTGTTGTTGTTTTTTCCCCAAATGTGATTCTGGCCACTTCTGCTTTGGCCACTTCCACTTTGACAACTTCCGCTTTGGCTTAATGTAATTCTGTTTTTTCAAATGTAATTCCGTTTTTTGTTTTTTGTTTTCTTCAAATTTGATTCCCTCCACTTCTGCTTTGGCCACTTCTGCTTTGGCCACTTTCACTTTGACCACTTCTGCTTTGGCTTAATGTAATTCTGTTTTTTTCCAAATATATTTCCATTTTTTTTGTTTGTTTGTTTTTTTCCCAAATGTGATTCTGGCCACTTCTGCTTTGGCCACTTTCGCTTTGACAATTTCCACTTTGGCTTAACGTAATTCCGTATTTTCAAATGTGATTCTGGCCACTTCCACTTCGGCCACTTCTGCTTTGGTTTAATGTAATTCTGTTTATTCAAATGTTGTTGTGTTTTTGTTGATTTTTTTTTCCAAATGTAATTCTGTTTATTTATTTATTTTATTTTTTCAAATGTTGTTCATTTACACCTTAGGGCCACGTACCTGTGTCAGCTTTGAGACAATCGACTCAAATTAACATGAAAATGTGCGATGTGTTAACAAAGCATGTTAAGTTTAAAATGTGTTACATTGTTGATACTTCAAAATATTTTTATGTCATGTTTACCTGCTTTTATGCATCGATATTATTGCATTTGGACTCCAACATTACTAAAAAGTGTTATAGATAAGAATTTGTCAATGAAAGAAATAATTTTCAGGTAAAACACCTGTCGTAAATCAGTGCATTGCATTAATAACGTGTCTCTTGGGTCTTTTAGAGCACTTTGAGATTTTCATTAATGAAAAGTGCGTTATAAATTGAATTCATTATTATTATTATTATTTTAAAATACACAGTGAAAACATCCCCATCTATTTTCAACGTAACACTTTTTCTTACAATCCTTGAAGTACTCCAGAGCTTAATCACCCCCAATCATCTGGAGTTATTTCTCCTGGAGGAATTTCCAAAGCGCACCAGATCAAATCAACACGTGACGACGTTACAAACCATACCCGTCGTAAACATCCCTCAGCTCACGTTTCAGGTGTAAATGTGCTCCGAGTGTAATTTGTGAAAGTTTATCCTCACGTCGGCTTCGGCTGATTGCAAAATGGAGTAGAAAAGAGAGGAATGGGTATGGTGAAAAGTACTGGCATGTTTTCTTTTTCTTCTGAAGTAGACGTTTGGGTCTGAGGTTGTGTTTGAGCCCATCTGTAAAAGGTTTTCTTACCCATAACCCCACAGTGCAGCCTTAGACTGGCCCCGAACATGCCTCTGTGTTGTGCTGCCTGGTAGACTTTTAGGAGACATGAATCATGAAGCGACTTTTTCAACCTCAGTTATCTTATATTGGTTTGAACGAACAATTGCCTGACATACAGCTAAATATATATATATTTATATGTATATATGTATGTATGTATGTGTGTGTTTTTTCTTAAGAAGGAAAAGGGGTGCAGATGCAGTGCATCTTTTTTGTAGTTTATATTGTATTTATTTGGGAAATAAATTATAGATTTTCATATTTATTTAGATTACTACACATAAACGGGACAGCTTTTTATCATCAAGCAACTGTGCCAAAAATGTTTTATCTAACACTATATTGACTGCTGAATAAATATAATTCCAGATGTGTGGAGCTTCATCGTTGTCATTTGCGGTTTTCAGTTTTTAGGCTTTTCAAAACAAGCAACAAATAAGCTTTTAATCGAGCCAAATGCAGTTTAGGATGATGTACAGTAACATGAGAAGCCACATGTCTGTGGTGAGAGTCGAGCTTGAATAAAAGCTGAAATTCAGATTTCGATGAATAAACCATGAAGCCGATTAAAAGCAGAGGAATGCCACTGAATCATTCTGTAAAGGTCTGCTTTCGTAAATAATTTGTTTTCCCCAGTGGTTCAGCAGACAACGCTGTGAACATCAGTGACAACGGCCTAAACCACAAGGGGCCAGACAGGTTGCGTAATAATCAGCCCACTCTGGGAAGTGGACTATCACTAGAAATCAAAGACTTTATCTCATATCTCAAATGTGATTGTAATTTTTATCAAGAAAATCTAAACACAGTATGAAAAGGTTAAACTGTTGCAGTAATAAAGAAGCGCACATTTTATTTTAAAACTCTTAAATCCCGTATGGATGAAAATAATTCATTGATGTGTATTTTGCTTACTCCAAACACAAACTCCTGCAGCCAAAAATAGTCCAAAACACTCTCTCGCAGATTGAATTCTTGCTAGACCTTCAAATAATTTAGCGACGTGTTGCTTGGAAGTTCAGCATGAAGGAATATGAATTAGGTTGGTGACATATTTTAACTTCTTTGATTGAAGTAAAGGTGAGTGTCACGGAAATAGAAAGTAGTGAATTCACACTCTGGTGGCCTTTTTGTGTGAAATTGAACTTTGAGAAAAACATCAACATTAAAAGCCCAACTGTCCATAAAGGAGTGCTGAGGAACATTAAACATTGAACATTGAGCTGATTTTAAAACTTGGAAATATTATCAAGCTCGATTTCATACAATTCACAAAAAGTCTCAATCAGAGGGTGTGATGTGAATAACTCTCGGCTTCTATTGTGTGAATTTGAGCTCAAAATCTGTAAAATTGCCATATTTGTGTTGACTAGGAAACACAGTGGCTAAGTCATTAGAGATGTTGCCTCTCAGTGAGAAGGTCGACAGCTCAAATCCTGGCCAAGGACCTGAGTTTGCATGTTCTCTCCATGCATGTAATAATAATAATAATAATGAATTCCATTTATAATGCACTTTTCATTAATAAAAATCTCAAAGTGCATATGTGGGTTTTCTCCAGGTATACAGTTTCCTCCCACAGACCAGAAACATGCATGTTCGGCTGATTGGTAACTCTCAATTGTCTCTAGGTTTGAGTGAGAAAGTGAATGCTTGTTTGTCTCGTTTGTCTCTATGTGTCCCTGTGATGGACTTGCTGTTATGTTTAAAGACCGTGTAAAGTGAATTTCAATATTTTCTTCAATAAACATTATAAATGTCATAATTGTAATCTTGTAAATGAGTAAAAAGTCTCAAAATTGTAGCTCAATTAATTTTGGAGTTATAGATCAAACTGTGTATAAAGATATGTCTGTTTCAGGATTTTTTAGGCGTGTTTTAAATGTGACCGCGTTTCGTCACGCGGTCTTCTTAAGTATAGCCCCACCCCCTGCAGCTCCAGCCGTATAAATTAGTTCTTCGCCTCGGTGGAGCCGTTCACTCGCGAATCGCAGATAGCATCAGATAGCAATAGCTATAGCTCCTTTTTTGCTAAGAAAATGCGACAGGTCCATTGCATACTTAGTTATCAACGTGATTACTCTATATTTTAATCACCAACACAGACCCCGCATGCGATGTGACCGGGTCGGACCGGGTGCAGCGAGTCCGCTCATCTTCTAAAATAGCGCTTATTATTAAACACATAACAGCGGAGTTATGAATTATAGTTGTGTCCTCAACTTTAAAAACAAAACCAGAGTTGTTTGTGCACTAAAAACAGCGTAACTCTTGGAAAAAGGAGCTGCTGTTACAGCCAGAACTCAGATAAAAACAGAGCAGGTTTACTGGATCTCTGCTGCACCTGTCTGCCTCTCCACACACAGCTCAGGCTGTGAAGAACGATGCCGACCGTCACAGTGGTCACTGTCTGACTCAGAGTCTGAGTCTGGCTCTGGAGGTTCAAATGAGTAGGGCTGGAGAACTAGGCTGGGGCAAAGCTCCGCGCTCGAGCAAGCTCGGCGCCCCGCTGTGTGAGCGCCGTGCGAGCGCCGCTTGCACAAGCCTTTGAACGCTCGTGCAAGCGTGCGCGGTCGTAAAAAAAGAGCTTGGTGCGTTCGCGCAAGCGTTCAAAGGCTTGTGCAAGCGGCGCTCGCACGGCGCTCACACAGCGGGACGCCGCGCTCGCTCGAGCGCGGAGCTTTGCCCCTATGCCAGGCTGCCAGCCTTCGCGAACATCTTCAGGGTGCAGGACACGGGCGCAGTACTGCGCTGAAACCACGCCCACGTGCTGACACGCCCCCAGCGTTTCAGACCAGGGCACAATTATGTTTTTTCATTATTTTTGAGACTTAATTTTATAAGGTAAACAATGTTTTTAATCAGTCAGATTTATATGGGTGATTAATAACACATATTTATGCCGTGTGACAAACTCAAAACACACATTTTACTTTACACGGTCTTTAACTGAAAAGGATTGAGGATTGAACAAACTTCAAGATGGAGAGTAAATTCAAAGTGATTTTATTTACAGTGGGTAATAAAGCACATCAGAAACCCTGAGGAGCAAGGACACAAGCTAGATGATATTTTCCAAGAGGAGGATGATATTGTTGGTAGATTTCAGGTCTTGCTGTAGTTTGGGTTGGAGGGCGTGTAGTTGGAGGGCGTGTGGTTGGAGGGCGTGTGGTTGGAAGGCGTGTGGTTGGAAGGCGAGGAAGGCAGCTGAGGAGACAAGATTTCCAGGGGTTCTTCAAAGTAGTCCAGGCACAGATAGTAGTTCACAAGGAGAGATGCTGTAAATAGCTAAAGGAACACCGGTAAGTCTTTATCAAGGATCATAGAATACAAAAAGGGCTAGACGCACAACTACCAGAGACAGGTAATGCTCCAGTGATGAGGAGAAGTCATCTACTGCTTTTTATACTCCTGGCATCTCGTTTAGGAGTTTATCTTCAGGTGTGGAAATTTTGACCCCATCTAGTGTCTTCAGAGCAACTGGAAAAACAGGAACTCTTGCGTCCTGTCCAGGGTGTACCCCGACTCTTGCACAGTGATTGCTGGACATGGGCACCAGTGACCCCCGTGACCCGAAAAAGGAAGAAGCGGGTAAAGATGATGGATGGATGGATGGATGGATGGATGGATGGATATGTTGACTAATTTTAATCAACTGTGCTGTCCATGTTGAAAGGAACTGACTCCAAAAGTTAATCATTTGGAAATTTACATCCAGCCATTCTCTTTACCCGCTTCTTCCTTTTCAGGTCATGGAGGTCACTGGTGCCCATGACCAGCTATCACTGTGCGAGAGGTGGGGTATACCCTGGACAGGTCTCCAGTCCATCACAGGGACACATAGAGACAAACAAGACAAACAACCATTCAACTCTGTCACTCACACCTAGAGACAATTTAGAGTTACTAATCAGCTTCTGCAAGTTTTGGTAAAATCAAGATATATTTTGCTAACAGACAAACACATAACATTATTCTGCAAAAAAGTAAACTTGAGCACTTAAAAAGGACTTTAAAATGATGTATTACTCAGAAAACTTTTTTTACTCAGATATTTTATCACTATTCTTTAACAGTAGTGACATTTCCTTCTGCTTTTCAACATCTACTTCCATCCAGATGCAGTAAACGTAACAAGAAATGTGTATTTTTTACAGACAATTTCACAGCAATTTGTCTTTCCAGAAGAAAAGAAAAAGAAAAAAAAGGCAGCCGGCCCACTCTGATTAAACCACAGAGCATGATGACACTTTCCACTCGTGAGGAAAAACAGTTGTCCCACTGATTAAAAAAGTCATTTGGAATAGCAGCAAATTGCTCAGACAAATGTGCCCACAAGAAAAAAAGGTGGATTTGAGCAACTTACAGCACAGTTGCCTAAAATTTAACAAAAAATTTTTTTTGCTATATATTTTTAATATTAACTGTTTCCCCAATCAGCAAAGCGGGTACCGTATTTTGTAACGTATAAGTCACAGTTTTTGGCATAGATTTGTCAGTCCTGCGACTTATACGTCGAAGCAACTTACACTTTAGATTTTTCCCCCCATGGTCATAACAAAAATTTTTGACTGATGCTTTAAATTTCTAAGAATTGCCACAGTGAGTCCTCCTGTGCACAATCGCTTCACTCAGCTGGTGCCGGGGGAGGAACGCTGGAGAGCTAGCGGCTCCGTTCGCAATGGATGGATGGATGGGTGGATGGATAGATGAATGGATGGCACCACGCTGCCCAGGTGAAATGAAGCTGTTTTGACCATTAAATTAAACTCATAATACAGGTGATCCCCGACTTACGAGCGAGTTCAGTTTGTACGAGGTGCTTGTAACACGAAATCTCGTGTGTCGGAACCCGAAACACTTGTCGCTCGTAAGTCCAGATTTTCGCTTGTAAGTCAGAAAATTTAAGCTAGTGCTACTACGAGCACTCGTTTTTCATCACAAACGTTCATACTAGTTCACATTCATGCTCAGAAACTTGTTTCTAAACGGTTAGCTAACGCACTTTCATCTAAAAACACATAAAAGTGCTGTATTTTCTGTATGTTCTTTACAAATTTACTGTTTGTTAGTGAGCTCGTAAGTCCGGAACCTCGTATGTTGGTGTGCTCGTAAGTCGGGGAGCACCTGTAAATGCAACATATATGTTTTTTCCTCTTCATGCTGCTTGTTTTTGACTGATGCGACTTATACTCCAGAAAATACGGTATTGCAACTGTAGCCACATTCTTAACATGAGACAGATAAAACATATTTTTAATTTCCCTCCTAGGAAATTTTAAAAATGTTGAGGGAAAAGTGGTCTGGGAGAGCCGGAGAGACACGTGTGGAGCGCGGTTTGATCTGAACACAGTTCGTGACAATGCCACTCAGCAGTGGGAAATGATGTGAGCAGGAATTCAGCTTTCAATGAAAGTCAGGTGTGTTTTTCATGTGGAGGTCACAGTACAGTACGTACAGGCAGGGGTTTTTTTTATGTGGAGGAAATCTGAGAGAAAAATGAATCCCCAGCAAAAATCACAGACTTTATGGAACGCTCCACAACAAAACGAAAGCTAAAACCAGAGATGTCCATGAATCATGCAGACTTTGTTAGCTTTTACTAATAATCTGGACTATAATCTGCCTGTAAATCATCTCAAACTTAATATGCTAACATCATATTTCATCCTGTAAGTGCAAGTTTGATTACACATCAAAAGCCACCCCTGAGTTGTACATGCGGGAACTCAATGCTTTTTAGTCCACAGAAACACATCCCAGCAAATTCCAGACAACACAACTTCCTGCTCCGCTTCAATGAGGCAACATCACCTCCTGGAGATTAGACGTCAACGCAGACTGCAGGCCTCAAGGAAGCACAGGAGCCAGCTTCAGTTTAGAGTCGAGCACAAAGTGGACACACAAAATAATTTGACGGATGTACAGCGAGAGGAAACTGTTTGTATGTTTGTGGATTTAAAAAAATCATATTTTTATTCCCACTGGGTTTATTTGGCTGAGTGCAGAACATGTTTCAGCTTGAGTGTAACTTGTGTTTACTTCAGCTTGTGGGGATGGAATGACTTCAACAGTTAGTTTTCTGAGAGATTTCATGTTTTGCAGCCAGCTACAGGAAAAACAAAGAATGATAGTCCATCACAATAAAAGTAAAAGTTGGGAGTTTGTGTGAGATGTAAATAAAACAAGAACGCATTGATTGGCATATAAACCCATATTTTATTCACAACAGAAAATCATCACTCGCATAAATGTTGAATCTGTGAAATTTTTCAAATTTTGGGGGAAAAAAAATATTTTTGAATTTGATGACAGCAACACATAAAAGTTAGTACAAGAAACAGCTGGATGAACATTTAGCATCTAATTAGGTTAACAGACAACTGATCAATTAGAGGACTGGGTCTAAAAATAACATTTTAGAGAGGTTGAATATTTAAGAAGTAAAGACGGGCAGAGGTTCACCAGTCTGTGAAAAACTGTGTCAAAAAACTGCGGAACATTTTTAATATAATGTTCCTCATTGGCTTGTTGGTAAAACTTGCATATCCCATCATACAGTTTGTAAAATCCTTCAAATATTTCAAGAATCTGAAGCAATCTGAGCTCAAGGGACAATGTGTAACTCGAAAAAAGTAAAAAATATAACTTTGGAAAAATAACAAACATTATGCCCAAAAAATTTTTTTTACATGAAAAAGACCCTAAACAGAACTTGCAAAAAAGCTATACAAAATGCAAAAATAAATTATAAATAAATGAAATCCTAACTAAAACATAAAGCAAAAATGTAATTTGGAAAAAAAAAAAACTATTGGTAAAAATTGAAAATGTACCTAAAAAAAAAAGAGCAAAAATGTAAAAACTTAATGTGAAAAAATATCTTAACTAAAAAAAAAGATAACTAAAAATATATAAATTAGGGTTAGGGTTAGGGTTTTTGTTTTTATCAAGGGTTAACTTGATAAAAGGGTTAGGGTTAGGGTTAGGGCTAGGGTTAGGGTAACCCTAACCCT
>JBBPBX010000322.1:0-21153 GCA_038048925.1 Garcialebias charrua
CTGTCCTCAGGAGGGACTGGCCTCTGTCTGATGGTCCTGTTGGGTTTGAAGGTTCTGTCCCCAGGAGGGACTGGCCTCTGTCTGATGGTCCTGTTGGGTTTGAAGGTTCTGTCCTCAGGAGGGACCGGCCTCTGTCTGATGGTCCTGTTGTGTTTGAAGGTTCTGTCCCCAGGAGGGACCGGCCTCTCTGTCTGATGGGCCTGTTAATAATAATAATAATAAACTTTATTTGTATAGCACCTTCCTACAACGCCTTGCATTGACCAAGGTGCTTAACAGGACAGAAAATATAAAAACTGGTACAATAAATCAGTGAGAATAGAATAAAAAACAACAGCAATAAAAGGAGGCAATGGAAATAAAAAAGCTACATACTAAAATACCAAAGTAATAAAAGTTACACACTGAAAGCTTTTTTGAACAAGTGGGTCTTCAGTCTGGTTTTAAACAGAGTCAGATCAGAGGTGGCACGCAGCTCAAGGGGGAGGCTGTTCCAGGCTTTTGGGCCGGCAACAGAAAATGGACCGGTCTCCCCATTGTTTGTACCTTGAGCGAGGCACCTCCAGCAGGTGTTGACTGGCAGAGCGTAAAGCTCTGCTGGGCTGATGGACTTTCAAGAGTTCTGAGATGTACAGAGGAGCAAGTCCATTCAGAGCTTTGAAAACAAACAGGAGCAGCTTGAACAGTATCCTGAACTGAACCGGGAGCCAGTGTAAAGAGGACAGGACAGGAGTGATGTGTTCATATTTCCGTGTGTTGGTCAAAAAGCGGGCGGTAGAGTTTTGTACAAGCTGTAAACGGGAGATGGAAGATTGATTAATACCAACATACAAAGCATTACAATTGTCAGGTCTGGAGGTCACATAGGCATGGGTGGCCTTCTCCAGATCACTACGGCTGAGAAATGACTTGACTTTGGAGAGCAGACGGAGCTGAAAGAAGCTGGTCTTGACAACAGAACTGATCTGTTTATCAAGCTTTAAGTTGGAGTCAAGCTGCACTCCAAGATTTCTAACTACCGGGTTGAAGTGGGGGAGGGGAAAACCAAAACTGGGACTGGGAAGGATGTTGCTGGTGTCACTGGGTGCACCAAATAAAATGCATTCAGTTTTATCTGTGTTTAGGTGGAGGAAGTTTTGAGAGAGCCAGTGCTTAATGTCATTTAAGCAGTTGACAAGAGTGTTTGAACTGAGTGAGGGGTTGGGAGTGACTGGCAGATAGATTTGTAAATCGTCTGCATACATATGAAAAGACAGATTATGACGTGCAATGATTGATCCTAATGGCAGCATGTAAAGAGAGAAGAGGACTGGCCCCAGAATGGATCCCTGTGGTACGCCAGAGGTCAGAGGGGTTGATGAAGAGGAGGACAGATCACCTATCATGACAGAAAAAGTTCTCCCAGTCAGGTAAGATTTGAACCACTCAAGCACAGCTCCCTGGAGGCCAACCTGCTGAGACAAGCGGTTGATTAGTACCTGATGGTCGACGGTGTCAAAAGCTGCTGAGAGGTTTTAACATCACCAGCAGAATAGGGTTTTTTGCATCCAGAGACAGAAGAATGTCATTCTGCACTTTGAGCAGTGCAGATTCAGTACTGTGACGGGCTCAAAAAACCAGATTTAAATTTTTCAAACAGGTTGTTGTGCTCTAGAAAAGATTGAAGTTGAATATAAACAATCTTTTCTAGGACCTTTGATAAAAATGACAGATGGGAAACTGGTCTGAAATTAGAGAGAGCTGTAGGATCTAAGCCTGGTTTTTTGAGAAGAGGCCTGACCACAGCGTGTTTGAAAGCAGATGGCACATAACCTGAAGTTAGACAGCTGTTAATGAATGACAAAACACAAGGACCTATTACATCAAAGGACTGTTTGAATATTTTTGATGGAATGATGTCCAGAGAACAGTCTGTTGGTTTCATCTGCTGATGGTCCTGTTAGGTTTGAAGATTCTGTCCCCTGGAGGGACTGGCCTCTGTCTTATGGTCCTGTTGGGTTAAGGTTCTGTCCCCAGGAGGGACCGGCCTCTCTGATTGTCCTGTTGGGTTTGAAGGTTCTGTCCCCAGGAGGGACCGGCTTCTCTGTCTGATGGTCCTGTTGGGTTTGAAGGTTCTGTCCCCAGGAGGGACCGGCCTCTGTCTGATGATCCTGTTAGGGTTGAAGGTTCTGTCCCCAGGAGGGACTGGCCTCTGTCTGATGTTCCTGTTGGGTTTGAAGATTCTGTCCCCAGGAGGGACCGGCCTCTGTCTGATGGTCCTGTTGGGTTTGAAGGTTCTGTCCTCAGGAGGGACCGGCCTCTTGTCTGATGGTCCTGTTGGGTTTGAAGGTTCTGTCCTCAGGAGGGACCGGCCTCTTTGTCTGATGGTCCTGTTGGGTTTGAAGGTTCTGTCCTCAGGAGGGACCGGCCTCTTTGTCTGATGGTCCTGTTGGGTTTGAAGGTTCTGTCCTCAGGAGGGACCGGCCTCTGTCTGATGGTCCTGTTGGGTTTGAAGGTTCTGTCCTCAGGAGGGACCGGCCTCTTTGTCTGATGGTCCTGTTGGGTTTGAAGGTTCTGTCCTCAGGAGGGACCGGCCTCTTTGTCTGATGGTCCTGTTGGGTTTGAAGGTTCTGTCCTCAGGAGGGACCGGCCTCTTTGTCTGATGGTCCTGTTGGGTTTGAAGGTTCTGTCCTCAGGAGGGACCGGCCTCTTTGTCTGATGGTCCTGTTGGGTTTGAAGGTTCTGTCCTCAGGAGGGACCGGCCTCTTTGTCTGATGGTCCTGTTGGGTTTGAAGGTTCTGTCCTCAGGAGGGACCGGCCTCTTTGTCTGATGGTCCTGTTGGGTTTGAAGGTTCTGTCCTCAGGAGGGACCGGCCTCTTTGTCTGATGGTCCTGTTGGGTTTGAAGGTTCTGTCCTCAGGAGGGACCGGCCTCTTTGTCTGATGGTCCTGTTGGGTTTGAAGGTTCTGTCCTCAGGAGGGACCGGCCTCTTTGTCTGATGGTCCTGTTGGGTTTGAAGGTTCTGTCCTCAGGAGGGACCGGCCTCTTTGTCTGATGGTCCTGTTGGGTTTGAAGGTTCTGTCCTCAGGAGGGACCGGCCTCTTTGTCTGATGGTCCTGTTGGGTTTGAAGGTTCTGTCCTCAGGAGGGACCGGCCTCTTTGTCTGATGGTCCTGTTGGGTTTGAAGGTTCTGTCCTCAGGAGGGACCGGCCTCTTTGTCTGATGGTCCTGTTGGGTTTGAAGGTTCTGTCCTCAGGAGGGACCGGCCTCTTTGTCTGATGGTCCTGTTGGGTTTGAAGGTTCTGTCCTCAGGAGGGACCGGCCTCTTTGTCTGATGGTCCTGTTGGGTTTGAAGGTTCTGTCCTCAGGAGGGACCGGCCTCTTTGTCTGATGGTCCTGTTGGGTTTGAAGGTTCTGTCCTCAGGAGGGACCGGCCTCTTTGTCTGATGGTCCTGTTGGGTTTGAAGGTTCTGTCCTCAGGAGGGACCGGCCTCTTTGTCTGATGGTCCTGTTGGGTTTGAAGGTTCTGTCCCCAGGAGGGACCGGCCTCTGTCTGATGGTCCTGTTGGGTTTGAAGGTTCTGTCCCCAGGAGGGACCGGCCTCTGTCTGATGGTCCTGTTGGGTTTGAAGGTTCTGTCCCCAGGAGGGACCGGCCTCTGTCTGATGGTCCTGTTGGGTTTGAAGGTTCTGTCCCCAGGAGGGACCGGCCTCTGTCTGATGGTCCTGTTGGGTTTGAAGGTTCTGTCCTCAGGAGGGACCGGCCTCTGTCTGATGGTCCTGTTGGGTTTGAAGGTTCTGTCCCCAGGAGGGACCGGCCTCTGTCTGATGGTCCTGTTGGGTTTTAAGGTTCTGTCCTCAGGAGGGATCGGCTTCTCTGTCTGATGGTCCTGTTGGGTTTGAAGGTTCTGTCCCCAGGAGGGACCGGCCTCTGTCTGATGGTCCTGTTGGGTTTGAAGGTTCTGTCCCCAGGAGGGACCGGCCTCTGTCTGATGGTCCTGTTGGGTTTGAAGGTTCTGTCCTCAGGAGGGACCGGCCTCTGTCTGATGGTCCTGTTGGGTTTGAAGGTTCTGTCCCCAGGAGGGACCGGCCTCTGTCTGATGGTCCTGTTGGGTTTGAAGGTTCTGTCCTCAGGAGGGACCGGCTTCTCTGTCTGATGGTCCTGTTGGGTTTGAAGGTTCTGTCCCCAGGAGGGACCGGCTTCTCTGTCTGATGGTCCTGTTGGGTTTGAAGGTTCTGTCCCCAGGAGGGACCGGCTTCTCTGTCTGATGGTCCTGTTGGGTTTGAAGGTTCTGTCCCCAGGAGGGACCGGCTTCTCTGTCTGATGGTCCTGTTGGGTTTGAAGGTTCTGTCCCCAGGAGGGACCGGCTTCTCTGTCTGATGGTCCTGTTGGGTTTGATCAGAGTCAGAGAGTCAGAGAGTCTTTATTGTCATTTGCACCGCATGTGGTACATGTGATGAAAACGAGATTATGTACACGGGGTCCCAGTTACATCCAACAACAAATGCAAGAGAAAAACAGTAATAACATCTAGAATTAACTAAGAAAAACATCAACTAGTAATACACTAAGCACTAATATAGCGGAAAAACAACATTATAAACAGCAGCACGAACATGAGTCAGTATGAGCAGATGGTCACAGATGAACACAGCATCAGAACCATCATTGAAGGTTCTATCCTCAGGAGGGACCGGCCTCTCTGTCTGATGGTCCTGTTGGGTTTGAAGGTTCTGTCCTCAGGAGGGACAGGCTTCTTTGTCTGATGGTCCTGTTGGGTTTGAAGGTTCTGTCCTCAGGAGGGACCGACCTCTTTGTCTGATGGTCCTGTTGGGTTTGAAGGTTCTGTCCTCAGGAGGGACCGACCTCTTTGTCTGATGGTCCTGTTGGGTTTGAAGGTTCTGTCCTCAGGAGGGACCGGCCTCTTTGTCTGATGGTCCTGTTGGGTTTGAAGGTTCTGTCCTCAGGAGGGACCGGCCTCTTTGTCTGATGGTCCTGTTGGGTTTGAAGGTTCTGTCCTCAGGAGGGACCGGCCTCTTTGTCTGATGGTCCTGTTGGGTTTGAAGGTTCTGTCCTCAGGAGGGACCGGCCTCTTTGTCTGATGGTCCTGTTGGGTTTGAAGGTTCTGTCCTCAGGAGGGACCGGCCTCTTTGTCTGATGGTCCTGTTGGGTTTGAAGGTTCTGTCCTCAGGAGGGACCGGCCTCTTTGTCTGATGGTCCTGTTGGGTTTGAAGGTTCTGTCCCCAGGAGGGACTGGCCTCTGTCTGATGGTCCTGTTGGGTTTGGAGGTTCTGTCCTCAGGAGGGACCGGCCTCTGTCTGATGGTCCTGTTGGGTTTGAAGGTTCTGTCCCCAGGAGGGACCGGCCTCTGTCTGATGGTCCTGTTGGGTTTGGAGGTTCTGTCCTCAGGAGGGACTGGCCTCTGTCTGATGGTCCTGTTGGGTTTGAAGGTTCTGTCCTCAGGAGGGACCGGCCTCTGTCTGATGGTCCTGTTGGGTTTGGAGGTTCTGTCCTCAGGAGGGACTGGCCTCTGTCTGATGGTCCTGTTGGGTTTGAAGGTTCTGTCCTCAGGAGGGACCGGCCTCTGTCTGATGGTCCTGTTGGGTTTGGAGGTTCTGTCCTCAGGAGGGACTGGCCTCTGTCTGATGGTCCTGTTGGGTTTGAAGGTTCTGTCCCCAGGAGGGACTGGCCTCTGTCTGATGGTCCTGTTGGGTTTGAAGGTTCTGTCCTCAGGAGGGACCGGCCTCTGTCTGATGGTCCTGTTGTGTTTGAAGGTTCTGTCCCCAGGAGGGACCGGCCTCTCTGTCTGATGGGCCTGTTAATAATAATAATAATAAACTTTATTTGTATAGCACCTTCCTACAACGCCTTGCATTGACCAAGGTGCTTAACAGGACAGAAAATATAAAAACTGGTACAATAAATCAGTGAGAATAGAATAAAAAACAACAGCAATAAAAGGAGGCAATGGAAATAAAAAAGCTACATACTAAAATACCAAAGTAATAAAAGTTACACACTGAAAGCTTTTTTGAACAAGTGGGTCTTCAGTCTGGTTTTGAACAGAGTCAGATCAGAGGTGGCACGCAGCTCAAGGGGGAGGCTGTTCCAGGCTTTTGGGCCGGCAACAGAAAATGACCGGTCTCCCCATTGTTTGTACCTTGAGCGAGGCACCTCCAGCAGGTGTTGACTGGCAGAGCGTAAAGCTCTGCTGGGCTGATGGGCTTTCAAAAGTTCTGAGATGTACAGAGGAGCAAGTCCATTCAGAGCTTTGAAAACAAACAGGAGCAGCTTGAACAGTATCCTGAACTGAACCGGGAGCCAGTGTAAAGAGGACAGGACAGGAGTGATGTGTTCATATTTCCGTGTGTTGGTCAAAAAGCGGGCGGTAGAGTTTTGTACAAGCTGTAAACGGGAGATGGAAGATTGATTAATACCAACATACAAAGCATTACAATTGTCAGGTCTGGAGGTCACATAGGCATGGGTGGCCTTCTCCAGATCACTACGGCTGAGAAATGACTTGACTTTGGAGAGCAGACGGAGCTGAAAGAAGCTGGTCTTGACAACAGAACTGATCTGTTTATCAAGCTTTAAGTTGGAGTCAAGCTGCACTCCAAGATTTCTAACTACCGGGTTGAAGTGGGGGAGGGAAAACCAAAACTGGGACTGGGAAGGATGTTGCTGGTGTCACTGGGTGCACCAAATAAAATGCATTCAGTTTTGTCTGTGTTTAGGTGGAGGAAGTTTTGAGAGAGCCAGTGCTTAATGTCATTTAAGCAGTTGACAAGAGTGTTTGAACTGAGTGAGGGGTTGGGAGTGACTGGCAGATAGATTTGTAAATCGTCTGCATACATATGAAAAGACAGATTATGACGTGCAATGATTGATCCTAATGGCAGCATGTAAAGAGAGAAGAGGACTGGCCCCAGAATGGATCCCTGTGGTACGCCAGAGGTCAGAGGGGTTGATGAAGAGGAGGACAGATCACTTGTCATGACAGAAAAGGTTCTCCCAGTCAGGTAAGATTTGAACCACTCAAGCACAGCTCCCTGGAGGCCAACCTGCTGAGACAAGCGGTTGATTAGTACCTGATGGTCGACGGTGTCAAAAGCTGCTGAGAGGTTTTAACATCACCAGCAGAATAGGGTTTTTTGCATCCAGAGACAGAAGAATGTCATTCTGCACTTTGAGCAGTGCAGATTCAGTACTGTGACGGGCTCAAAAAACCAGATTTAAATTTTTCAAACAGGTTGTTGTGCTCTAGAAAAGATTGAAGTTGAATATAAACAATCTTTTCTAGGACCTTTGATAAAAATGACAGATGGGAAACTGGTCTGAAATTAGAGAGAGCTGTAGGATCTAAGCCTGGTTTTTTGAGAAGAGGCCTGACCACAGCGTGTTTGAAAGCAGATGGCACATAACCTGAAGTTAGACAGCTGTTAATGAATGACAAAACACAAGGACCTATTACATCAAAGGACTGTTTGAATATTTTTGATGGAATGATGTCCAGAGAACAGTCTGTTGGTTTCATCTGCTGATGGTCCTGTTAGGTTTGAAGATTCTGTCCCCTGGAGGGACTGGCCTCTGTCTTATGGTCCTGTTGGGTTAAGGTTCTGTCCCCAGGAGGGACCGGCCTCTCTGATTGTCCTGTTGGGTTTGAAGGTTCTGTCCCCAGGAGGGACCGGCTTCTCTGTCTGATGGTCCTGTTGGGTTTGAAGGTTCTGTCCCCAGGAGGGACCGGCCTCTGTCTGATGATCCTGTTAGGGTTGAAGGTTCTGTCCCCAGGAGGGACTGGCCTCTGTCTGATGTTCCTGTTGGGTTTGAAGATTCTGTCCCCAGGAGGGACCGGCCTCTGTCTGATGGTCCTGTTGGGTTTGAAGGTTCTGTCCTCAGGAGGGACCGGCCTCTTTGTCTGATGGTCCTGTTGGGTTTGAAGGTTCTGTCCTCAGGAGGGACCGGCCTCTTTGTCTGATGGTCCTGTTGGGTTTGAAGGTTCTGTCCTCAGGAGGGACCGGCCTCTGTCTGATGGTCCTGTTGGGTTTGAAGGTTCTGTCCTCAGGAGGGACCGGCCTCTGTCTGATGGTCCTGTTGGGTTTGAAGGTTCTGTCCCCAGGAGGGACTGGCCTCTGTCTGATGGTCCTGTTGGGTTTGAAGTTTCTGTCCCCAGGAGGGACTGGCCTCTGTCTGATGGTCCTGTTGGGTTTGAAGTTTCTGTCCCCAGGAGGNGCCTGCTGTTATGTGCTTATTGTTCACACTGTGGAGAAGATCGTACTGGTACTGCTTGTTCAGGATGTTTAATCTGTTTCATATGCCGTCGCTATTACTTTGAGGTTTTTGAATTTAAAACTATAGTGGACATGACCTCCTGCTCCTGACATCCCTAAGTTAAAAATATAGTGTAACAATTGTTTTTATAACACAAATTTTGGGGCACATAATTATTCAAACAACAGCTGTTCTGTTCCACTAGAACAGGGGTCTGCAACATTTACGCAATCAAAAGGGCCATTTCTGCCCTTTTGTTCAATAAATTAAACGTGTCTGGAGCCACAATACCAGCTACAACTGGGATTCTCAACTGGTGGCCCACAGACAACTTTAAGTTTGTCGGAGGGTGCTTTTCTGGACAGTAGGGGTGATTTTATAAAACTGAAAATATCTAATGATTTTTAACATTTATTGACGTTTTTTCACTCTAAGACTAAACAAAATACGAGATTCTTGTAAAGAAGGAAAAAATATATAGTTTTTGCCCAGTTTCTAAAAACTAAAACAATAAACTATGCATTCTTATCTGATTTTTTTAAACTGTAGAAAAATTACATATCCTACTTTGAAAAAGTAAAGCATAAAGTGAAAGTGAGTACCGTATTTTCCGGTGTATAGGTCACACCTTTTTATGTTTTTTTCAAGGCCTGCGACCTATACACCGGTGCGACCCACTCACTCGGAAAGCCCTCTGCATGGCAGGTGATCCCACACACCCACTACACAGCCGCTTTAGACTGCTGCCATCAGGGAGGAGACTGAGGAGTCTCCAGGCTCGTACCAGCAGACTGAGAGACAGCTCTGTTCATCAGGCAGTCAGAATGCTAAACACTCTGCCTGCTCTGCCTCCCCTCCCATTTGAACTGCCTTAACACAAAAAACTTTCTCACACATTACCACTCAACACAAAGATTTTAACACTGGACTCTGTGTCATCAAACGGGTTATTCACTAAACTCTCGGTCATGTGCTCATTCAGTTTGCACTACTTCTCATATTTGCACTAATGTTTGTATTACATTACTGCCTATAGTCATACTACTGTTTACATTCACTGTTTACATTTATTAATACGGTTTACATTTATTACTACTGTTTTACATTTATTACTACTGTTTACATTTACACTACTTTTATATCTACACTACTGCTGATACATATACAGTATTCTCTGACTAGCCTTATCTAAGGATGCCAAATGTGCCTTATGTGCCTTACTGCATATGCCACTTTGCCTCTATACCAACATCAACTACCTCATACATATACTGTGTACATTAACTCATATGCTGCTGTGCCACTCTTTGCAAATGTCAATGCTAGAACCTTCAGTTTATTTTATAGATATACTTTTTATACTACTATGCAAAAACTCAGGACAGTATTACACTTTTATTATTTCATTTTATGCTTATGTTCATTGGGTGTTTGGTGTTTCAGTGTTGGTGTAAATTTTCATACTTTTATACTACTATGAAAAAACTCAGGACAGTGTTACACTTTTACTATTTTATGCTTATGTTTATTAAATGTTTTAGTGTTTAGTGTTTAGATGGTTACTGTTGCACCGAGGGACTGAGAGAAACGCAATTTCAATCCTGTGTATGTCCTGTACATATTGCAGTTCTGACAATAAAGTTGACTTTGACTTTGCTTGATATGGCTTGTTATCACTTTCGGCGAAAACAATTTTTTAAATCCAGCTCATTTCACAATTACGTTCATTTATTAAGGAAAAGTTCAGCTCAGACACATATTTGCTATAATTTTTATCAAACAAATAATTGTTTTTAAGTGTTAATCTTCTTAAAAGCCTTGCTGTGCGCTCCTGTGGCAGACATTTGCAGCAGAGCTAAACGTAGGTGCGACCTATACACCGGTGCGACCTATCTAGGGATTTTTCCTTTTTTTTCCCCCTTTATAGATGGCCTCCCTTCTCACCTCACAGCCATCCTCTCACATCGATATGAATTTTTTATAGAGAGAAAGGAAAGATAGAAAGTAAGACAACAAAACACAACAATTATCTACAAAAAGAGCACAAGGCAAACACACCCAACCTCCGTCCGCAATCCTGCAAAGCACATGACAAAACACAGCAACAAAATACACATGCATAAAGACTAATAATATTCATGACCTTGCAGTAGATTTCCATAAATAAACATACCCATACCTACAAATATATATACATATACATTCATATCACATATCCATCTACATATCTGCATATGATATCTACATATACATCCCTGCATCCATTTGTGTGTGGTTGTGAGCATGCATAAGTGAATAAGGTTCCTCCAATAGAACATTCAGTAGCGACCGTGAAGCATCAGAGATCCGCCCCCCCAAGGCCCGAGGCAGACGAAGGGGCGATCAAAGCCCAAGACCCCAAGAAGGACCCCGAGCCCAGAGTCCCCAGGGCCACCCGAACAGGACAAGCCACTCACCCTCTCCTCAGATCTGACCAAGAGGGAGAACCGGACGAGCCCCACCAGCGACTACACACATCTAGGGATTTTTCCAATCTATTGGTGATAATTGACAATGCCCCCTATACACCGGTGCGACCTATACACCAGAAAATACGGTATGTTTTACTCCTTATAATGTTTTTATTACAGTATTCATATATTTGCAAAATAATTTACAAGAAAACCGCTAAAACTAGCCCTTTTTTTTTCATTCATTCATTCAACCTTTATTTATACAGGCTAGCCTCGTTGAGTCACGGGGACTCATTTACAAGAGGGACCTGTCTCACTCACACCAAACAACCATCCACTCTCTCACTCACACCTAGGGTCAATTTAGAGTCACCAATCAGCCTAACAAGCATGTTTTTTGGTCTGTGGGAGGAAACCGGAGTACCCGGAGGAAACCCACGCATGCACGGGGAGAACATGCAAACTCCACCCAGAAAGGCCCCCGGACCGGGATTTGAACCGGCAACCTTCTCGCTGAGAGGCAGCAGCTCTACCAGTTGTGCCACCTTTTAGTTGTTATAACAACCAATAAAATTCAGTTTTATGTCAGTTTTGGTCAAAGCTTGAAAGAACCGCTGCAGAGAGACCAAAGAGCCGCATGTGGCTCCAGAGCCGCAGGTTGCAGACCCCTGCACTAGAAGCAGAGCATTTTATAGCACTTATATTTGATGAATCTTGCTGCTCCTTCACGCAGAAAGGAGTTGAGGTGGTTTGGGCATCTGATTAGGATCCCTTCTGGACAACTCTTTTTGGGTATTTATTTATTTATACAGGAAGTCTCATTGACTCACGAGGACCTGGTTGGGAGCAGATGGTGGAGTTAAGGGTCTTGCTCAGGGTCTCAGAGGCAAATGAGGGTGGAGGCAGGTGTGGGTGTTTCACCTTTTCCACCCACGTTGTGATGTTGTTTGTCCAGGGAGTCGAATCAGCACCTTCCACAGGCCCACCTATTCTAACCTCTGCGCCACCACTCCCCTTAATGGCCTGGGGTCCCCCAGGAGAGGCTGCAGAGTGTCGCTGGGGCTGTCTGGGTTTCTCTCCTGGACTCCGACTATAGATAAAAACAATAATAAAAACATTAATTTAGGGGTATAGCTGTGGCTAAGTGGTTAGAGCAGTCATCCTCCGTTGGGAGAGATGGGGGTTCGATTCCACCTGCAGTCACATACAGTATTGAAGTGTCCATGGACAAGACACTGAACTCCTCATGTGTGTATGAATGTGATCTAAAGCACTGACAAGTCTACAGATTCAGATTAGCTTATAGAGATCTAGTAGAGTGTTGTGTGTGGGTAAATGAGGGCACAGATTGTAATGTTAAACACTTTGAGTGTCTTGATTAGAAAGAAAGGCGCTATAGAAGCACAGTCCATTTACCATCTTTGATCATTCACGTGGAATTTTAGTGCCATCTAGTGGCAAAGTTTTAGACTGCAACTAACTGAGTTGTTTCAGTCTACCCAAGTAGAGTTAAGGCCCCAATATACCAGTTTCTTTTGCCTCACGCCGCTCGGCGTCGTGGGAGCACCGTGGGAGCACCGCGGCAAAAGCCTTTGATCGCGGGCGTGAACGCGCCAAGCTCCAATTTTACTACGCCTACGCGCGCGCGTTGATAAACTGCCTCCCGTGTCAGCAAATGACCAATCAGCAACCTCAATTTGTCCTGCTCCGCCCGGCTGCAGCTGTTGGAGCCTGCACTCAGAGAGCTGCGCTTGCACAGAACTATATATGAACTGCCTGCGCGCTGCACACGCCAGTCCAGCGGCGTGAGGCAAAAGAAACAGGTATACTGGGGCCTTAACATTTAGAAAAAAGTTAAAACATACACAGTAGTCCCTCGTTTATCGCAGGGGATCCGTCGCCTGAAGAGCCGCAATAAGTGAAAACCGTGATGTAACAATAGTAGTACAAGCAGTAATAGTTTGTTTATATATATATATACATATAGTATATATATATTTATATATACAGTATATACATATATACATATATATTTATATATACAGTATATACATATATACATATATATTTATATACCGTATATATATATGCATTTTAAACCATTCCCATAGTCTTGCAATATTCTAAACAATGTTTCTAAACTCTAAACGCTCCAAAAGAGCACAGAACATCATGATTTCAGCTCCCTGCCTCCTCTACTCTTTGCCACCTACAAGCACTTTTGGCCACGCCCACTTCTCCGCTTTGCACAGAGAACAGCTGATCAGCTGCAGCAGGAAGTTTATCCTGCAGCATGGGCTGCACAAAGGTGCAGCAGGTGCTAAATAATGGAAAACAATTAATTTTGAATAAAAATTCCATGTCGATCGTGCGGCTCATCTGACATTTAAAAGTACATATTATGACTAAATTAATACAACACATTCATATAATTAAGAAAGAAACACAGTAAAGCAAATTTTTATCAAGGTATAAACAAGAAACATAAAAAGCTGTAATAATTTAAAACCAAAAAGTTTTTGTACACTTTGCAAGTGGCTGTGTGAATAATTTTGCTCTACTCTCATCCCACACAGCAGAGCAGCTTTTATTAATTTAAATTAATTTGAACAGTCTTTACAACGCCATAGTTTGCTACAGAGAAAGTTTTGTTCTGGTGGGCTGAGAGCGAAAGATACGAACTTAATACTAGCTGTTGAAACTGAAGTGTCACCACTAACAAAACAGTGTTTTACTCCAACACAAATTTATTGTAAAACAATAATTATCTAATCTGCACCAAGTAGCCTTTTGTGCTTCCACAGGCCTTGACGCATTTTCCTGTTTGATGCTATTCACTGAGCTCAAACGAAATGCTCTCAGCTTGTTGAAAGTACAGTGAAAAATGTTTATTTATTTAAATTTGACCCTTTGGATGAAGGACGAAATGTCTCAGCAACAAAAAGAAACCGTCCAGATGACCTGACTGAACATTGTTGGATTTTTACCCGGCTTAATGAGCATGAATTTAGGCACTTTGTATTTGGCTTTGACTACAATCTTAATTCTTAAAAAGTTGAAATGTTTTATAAAATATAAAGAAAAACTGCCAATTTCATAAAATGCTTTTTATTCAAACTGGAGCATACACATATCACAAGTTTAAATAATAACAATAAAATTTTGGGTGGAATTAAAAGGTAATGTTGCATTTGAAAGCAAACAAAAAGCTGAAAAAGTGATTTGACTAAGAAAAAGTAACACATTAGATTAACTGGCAATAAAGGTCAGTAAGAGATTACAGTAGTTGGAAAAATAATATTTTAAAGAAGATTACATTTTCAGATGTAAAGATGGGCAGAGGTTCACCAGTCTGATAAAAACGACATTATGTCTAAATATAGTGGGACAATTTCAGAATAATGTTCTTTATCAAGGGCGACACTGGCACAGTTGGTAGAGCTGCCGCCTTTCAGCAAGAAGGTTGCCGGATCAGTTCCCAGCTGGGGGTCTTTGTGGGTGGAGTTTGTATGTTCTCTCCGTGCATGCGTGAGTTTTCTCCAGGTACTCCAGTTTCCTCCCGCAGACCAAAAACATGCATGTTAGGCTGATTGGTAACTCTAAATTGTCCCTAGGTGTGAGTGAGGGTGTGAATGGTTGTCTCAATTACATGTCCCAGTGATGGACTGGAGACCTGTCCAGGGTGTCCCCCGCCTCCCTTGCGGTGATGGCTGGCCATGGGTACCAGTGACCCCTGCGACCCAAAAATAAAGAAGTGGATAAAGATAATGGATGGATGGATTATCAAAAGACTGGGAAGACTTTGACCATCTCATCATCTACAGTTTTTATGTCACTGGGCTCAAAGCTGTGAAAGCGGTGAAAATTATTGTTGGACACTCGTAATCTTTGGGTTCTCAGGGGCCGCTGCAATAAAACCCGATCTGATTCTGTTCTGGACGTCACCACATGGACTCAGGAACACTTTTGCAAACACAGTTTGCCTCATCCTTCACAGCTGCTAGATAAATAGATACTTTATTAATCCTAGGTATGGTGGGGAGCGGGATTTGAGGCACACAGTAGCATGTTCTAATTATACAGAAAAAAGACAAGTATGAAATAATCAAAAAAGGAAACAGAATGCACAAATTTGGAAAAAGACAATACGCACATGCACAAGGTGGTGGGGAGCACTAAATCAATTTCAGCAGTGACTACTAAATGAGTTCACTACATTGTACTGAGGTTATCAAGTTAACACAACTGAACATGTTCACGAATGAGGGAAAACTGGAGCGTGAGATCGATAGGCGGATAGGTACAGCGTCCGCAGTGAAGCGGGTGCTGTACCGGTCTGTTTTTACTGTACTGGGAGGAGTTGAACCGTCTGATGGCCTGAGGGTCAAAGGTCAAAGGACTTCCTGAATCTGTCCGTGGAGCAGGGCTGGGACAGTCTACAACTGAAGGAGCTCCTCTGCTTCATGATGGCACCATGCAGAGGATGGTCAGTGTTGTTCATGATGGACCCTCTCTGCCACTGATGTAAGAGACTCCAGCTCTGTTCCCAACACAGAACCAGAATCAGGAACTAGAGCCTGCTCTGAGTCCGTGTTCACTGCTGGTTAAAGCTCTATCGTGCAAAGAAGAAGCTACGTGTGAACACCAATCATGAATGCTGCCATCTCCTCTGCACTAAAGCTAAAATGGTGAAGTGGGATCCTCCGGCCTGTTTCAGTGCAAAAGCCTGTGTCTCTATTGGCATGGGGGTGCATTAGTACCTACTGCATGTGCAGCTCACACAACAGGAAATGTACCACCGATGCAAAATGTACAGTACATACAGGTTTTAGAACAACAATGTAAAGAGCATGTTTTTTTTTTCAGGAAAGGCCTTGCATATTTCAGCAAGACAATACCAAACCCACTGTGTTTGTCATGTTCAGTTGTGAATCAAGTAGGGGTTACATTTTACACATCAAAACTTTATCGCAATTACCGATGTATAAATAAACAGTGTCAAGATTTACAACTGGCTCCAGATGTTTTAGAGTTCGGCTTTGCTTCTCCGGGCTGCAGAGAAGCTCGTCACCGAGATGCTTTACTTTGACTGGAGCACTTGAGAAACTCGTGCAGACGTGATTGCACGTCACAAACAAACGCAGTGGGCTTCACAAGGTCTGCGTTCTCACAGTGAAGCTGATCTCGTTACTTATTTACACGTTAATTCAACCCCATGCTTACGACTGACCTACTTATCTATTTGGCTGCCCGACCGTTGCGTTTCTTTTTACAATCTCCCTTCGAGCATGTGACAGTCTCTGCAACGCATCCTCTGTGCCTTTGCTTCTTTCTTCCCTCTGCTTTTGCCTCTTCCGCCCTTTCCTCGACAGGCAGGCAGTTGCACAGTCGTTTGTGTTGCTACGAAGAGTCTGAGGCTGCGATAACAGAGAACAGTGTTTGCAGCAACACCCGAAGGATGAATGAAAGGTGACGACGAGGAGCAGAAACACAAAATGGGACGAGGCGAATCTTAGCAGGACACAGGAAAATAGCAGGAGGAAGAAAAGGTGAAAAGGAGCGAGCTGGGAGTGGAGAGCAACATTAGTATGGTGTTAAACAAATATATGGCTTTTTTTTTTTAAACGTCTTCAACATTGATGATTGAGCTGAGACACACACGACACAGAGCAGACACACCGGATGAGAAACGTAAAACCGAAGATGGAGGTCAGTCGAACTTCCTGGTCTTGTTTCTCCTCGGCATCATCGGTGTCATCTCCGAACGTCACTTCCTCCTGTTGTCATGGTAATGTCATCACCCTATTTTTACCGCACACGGCAACTGACAGCATCGCCAAAAACAGAGTCTGGAGAAGATCAGAGCCGTTGTGGCATATTTATGTTAAACAGATAACAAAGTCAGTAAACCGTGGCTGTGCAGAACCACTCCTCTTCGACATGAATGTCTTTTAGGGAGACAGTTTATGCCCATCCAAGCTGTGATGTCTCGGAAAGAAAATGGCACCTTTGTTGTGAATGACTCTGCAGTTTCTCCAGGTCTTTTCTCACAAACCACGTACGCTTTAGTGCTCACTGCCAAAACGGGGTGTGTATGTATGTGTGTGTTCATTTGTCTGTAGTGTCAACACAACATCTCACAAACTGACACTCCCAGTCAGTAATTATAGTTCATAAATCTATACCTAATTACAAAGTACATTGTGGAGTAAACCTTGTTCAAGATGACCAGTTTTAGTGGTATTTACTGTAATCTCCAGCGTACAAGCTGCAGTTTTTTTTGCATCGATTTGTCAGTCCTGCGACTTATATACATTTTTCCCCCATATTCATAATGCAATTTTTGATTGACGTTTTAAATTTCTAAGAACTGCAACAGTGAGTCCTCCCACGCGTGCTCGCTTCATTCAGCTGGTGCCGGCGGAGGGACGTTGGGAGAGCTAGCAGCTCCGGCCCAATGGATGGATGGATGGATGGATGGATGGATGGATGGCGCCGTGCCACCCAGACAAAATAAAACGGTTTTGACCATTAAATAAATGCATAATAAACACGACGGGTCAGCAGTGACGCATAATAAATGCAACTTATGCGTCAAAGCAACATTCAGGTAGTCCTCGACTTACGACGGAGTTCCGTTCCTATGCTCCGTCGTAAAGCGAATTTCGACGTAACTCTAAACATACGTCCAAACTGCACCTTATACGTACAGTACTGTATTTTACCAAGCACTTAGCCTATCCTAACACAGTACCCTACATAATTATCAAAAAACACATACATTTCAGAGCCATAATGAGGGAAAAAAGAGTTAATTTCCTACTCTGGACTGCTGGTGAAGCCATTTCCTCCGTTTCTCCCTCCCTGCTCCGGATTCTCCATTCGTTTACGTTGTAAAACCGCCGTCCATAAAACAGCTACTTTTCCACAGCTGCTGCGTGTCCAGCTTGCTCCAACAAGTTTTGTCTTGTTTTTTGAATGTCCAGACGACCAGACTTAGCTTTTTAAGAGAGTACAGGGCAAGCTGTAGCCTCTGCAGCTAAACCGCAAACTGCCGGAAACTGCGTAAACCGGCTTCAAAATAAAATAAAAATAAATATATATATTTTTAAATGGGAGGTGCGTCGTAACCGCGAAACGTCGTAACTCGAGGCCGTCGTAAGTCAAGGACTACCTCTTCATGATGCTGTTTTTTTTTGACTGATGCGACTTATACTCCGGAAAATATGGTAGCTTGTTTTCAGTGCGGTAGTGACTAAGCATCGGCCTCATCACACTTACATTTTTACCTAACACTTTGTTTGTAACTACTGGTGTCAACCCAGACTATTAGCAAAATACCTCATTGACTCATCCCATGAATTTTTACCTCTGACATTAAAGGCAATGGGCAATTCCTACAAGCAATGATAATTTTTTTAATGTTTCCTCCTGGCTGTGTGTGCATGTTTAATCTGTATCTGGGAGAATCTTGCAGGGAATTCTGACACATTTCTGTCTTGTGGAACATAAACCTCCACCAGAGACCTTTTTTTTTTTTTAGAGAGATCCCATATATCGCAGCTATATGCTCGCAGTCAAAATATTACACACTCACCACCGCACACAGACTCCGGCACACAAATGGATCGGAATTGGAGTGGAACAGCAAGGTCGCAGTTTTATTCTGGGTGCTGTGACACCCTCGACAGGAGATGATAAAATGGAAAGAAGGAAAGAAAGGGGCATGAGAGAGGATATTTCTTCATGAATGATGAGATCTCCTTGCCCCCAATTATAACAGCAGGATCGGGCGATTGTGATTATTTATTTATTTTTTGAGAAAAGACAAAAAAAAGATTCAGACATTTATTCTGCTGTGAGGACGGCGGAGGATAGGACAATTAACTGAATGAATCGTAATGATTGCAGTGTAAGAAGGCACATTTTTTTCACACGGGTGCCAGAACAGTGCGTCTTTGTGCTCTTGCGTGACACGTATGCATGCAAATGTGCCAACTTTACCCAGCAGCCAATCGCAAGTGAATGCACAATGGGAAATTTGCAAATGTGAGTTTAACAGGGTTACAGTAACTGGCAGTCAGTCCTTCTTGAGAAGAGCACATGTAAAATGCAAGGTGTGATGAATGAGTGTGAGATTCCAGCTGACAACTTGGGACATGTCTAATAATGTTGGGACCCTGCTGCAGGTTCCTGTGACCGCAGGTGACATCTTTGCAGATGTGCAGTGTCTGCTTCATTCTTAAAGAGAAAGTTCAGCTGCACTGAAATAGAAATACTCTGGAATGGCCAACCACAGTTCAGTCTTTGCTAATGAGATGAGACGTGCCGCCATATTGCCAGGTGATCTGTGGGTGTCCTTTGCTGGCAAAATGGCCGCAGTCCATACATATTTGAGTAAAAACTCAGTGAAAGAACTCAATAATTAGCCATCAGTTGCTGAATTATTGGAACCCACACTTTACAGAGCATAGTTGTATGCTTTTAGTATGTTATTATAGTTCATAATTCAATGCGTAGGCTCAACGCTTTGCAGAGAATGGCTCTCAACTTTAATGCCTGACCAGATTTGCAGGCTCATTACAGAAACCTTATGTCCCCTGTTTTCCCATCATGTATAATATATGTTTAATTAGGTAAAACAAGGCCATTTCTATGTGTTTGTTGACATGTGCGCACAGCATTCACGTGCATTAAGAATGAATGGCTTTGACATGTAAATAACACAGAGATACATGCAGCACCTACTGTACCAAAATGGTGCGTGCCAAAAATTTTGCACAGCACAACGGGTAACCATTCCTCTTTTTATCGGTGGTTCAGATCTTTTGAAATGGGTTTCTGTGGAAGGGTTATAGAACTAATATCTTACCTGCTTTAGAAAGCTCTTGAATGAACACGTTTTAGAGAAATGTTTAAAAAAAGACAATGGCTTGACCAAGCAAGGCCAAGACTAATGTACGTCCATCCATCCATTATCTTTTCTTCCTTTTGGGTCACAGGGGTCACTAGTGCCCATATCCAGCAGTCACTGTGCAAGAGGCGGGGGACACCCTGGACAGGTCTCCAGTCCATCACAGGGACACATAGAGACAAACGAGACAAACATCCATTCACTCTCTCACTCACACCTAGGGACAATTTAGAGTTACCAGTCAGTCTAACATGCATGTTTTTGGTCTGTGGGAGGAAACGGAGTACCGGGAGAAAACTCACGCATGCACAGAGACAACATGCAAACTCCACCCAGAAAGGTCCCTGGCCGGGATTTGAACAGACGGTGTTCATGCTGAGAGGCAACATCTCTACCAACTGAGCCACCGTGCCACCACGTAAAGTCAGCGGTCTTAAAACAATCATCATCTGGCAAGAAAGTAATTTCAGAAAAAATGCATTAATGAGGAATTCATGCCAGAGTAAAGTTTCTAAAATATACAATATAGTTAATAAAATAGCATTTGAAGCTGTTTCTAAACAGAAGTAATCTCTGATGTTGGCTCCATTCGCAATTTAGCTGTTCAATGTGGTCAAAATGTAATTTTTTTTTCTATACCAGGTAAGATATTCTTTGTTCACAAACTTTTCAGAGAACCTCACTTCGAAAATTCCAAAATATTATTTCATAGGATAAAAAGTACAGACTGGCATTTCTAGAGGGCAATGACAAAGGAAATTGCCATGGCTTAAATTTTTGATTTTAGATTCTGCTCTTTATCACATTGATCTTTTGTTCTCTGGCAGAAAATCCAGAGTAAAAAGCCATCAAGGTCTCCAAATAATAATAATTTTAAAAAAAAGATGTAATCTGTGATCTTGGATAATCTGTGGCACACTTTGCTCCATTTTGACCGATCTTTTTGTGGGTGCTCTGTTCATCGCTGACATTTTGCTCAAGGGGAAAATACGATTCTTCTTTTTCTGCATAAAACATCTATAAAATGTCAGAAATCATTAGGGTTCATCCTCTGGGGACCATGAAAGTCCTCGTCAAATTTTATTATAGGAAGTTCTTAGACAGTGGGTGTTTATAACACCAGGGTCTTGATGTCATTCGTTGTTTGACTTTATGTCATTTGTTTGGACTTTCAAATGATTGTTTTAAATTTTCAAACAAGCTGTGAGTTCCATATTTCAGATGAGGTTGCATCATTGAGATAAAAACCAACACTGAAATCAAAAACTCCCTCAAATTTGCTGCTGTTTTGTGAACATTGTCGAGGAGTTGAAATCCAACTCTACAAACCATTTCCGAACATGCCATGTGATATTTCTGCTTTTGTGAGAGTTAAAAGAGAGTAACTTTTGGGTTTCCATTAATCCTGCTTTTTATAATTAAAAACTGAATGACATTAGATGTTTTCTAGTTTCTAATTTGGATTAACAAAAGGTAATAATAATAATAATAATAATGAATTCAATTGAGAGTCATTCAAACTTTAAATTAGCTTTCT